>JABTXL010004539.1:3476338-3486784 GCA_025134845.1 Neodon shergylaensis | reverse complement strand
CTCCCTGTCATGGTGCCCTGCTGCAGCAATGCTCCCTGCCATGATGCCCTGCTGCAGCAATGCTCCCTGTCACGGTGTGCTGATGCAGCAATGCTCCCTGCCATGATGCCCTGCTGCAGCAATTCTTCCTCCCTGCCACAATGCCCTGCTGTAGTCCATGCTTCCTCCACGATGCTCTGCTTCGGCGGCAGTGGCTCCAAGAAATGGCATCAACTGACTGTGACCATGAACCCCACCAAACATTTCTCCTCCTCAAGTTGACTCAAGGGCTTTGTCACAGCAGCAGAAAGCTTCATGAAGTCCTCTACAGATTCCCCGTTTCCCCTTGGGTGGGTGGCCCTGTGCCTATCAGTTGTTTTTCTTGTGCATTTTCTTAACCCACCCACCAGCAATGTCTTATTAGTTTGCCTTCAAAATAAGCCAGCCATTCTCCTATCCCTGCTTCCGTGCTTGCTTCTAGGAGAGTCCAAAATATGTGACATCCTTACCAAAAACTTATAAATTATTTCCTCAAACTCAGATTTCTCCCTAAATGAGATTATGATGCACATTGTTAAGATACAGTATGTATTTTTCCATGCTTTTAAGGATGTATTCTAATAGAATTGGCTCGTTTGTGAGGAAGACCTTAAATGAAGCTGAGGAGTACCGAGGAAAGGCTGACTTTCCACTCTTTTCCTGCAAAGCTGGACTTTATTTAGAACAATACCATCATCATTCTGGGGATTCATATACCTTGCAAGAGATAACAAGGCATAGAATGAAAATATCACTCAAAATATACTTTAGTTTGAGCTTCTCGAGGAAATCTGTTTTAATTTCCAGGTAAAAACTGAGTTACACCCCATCTCTTTTAAACTTTATAATAGCTTAAGAACCAGTAACTCAGCATTTACTTTGTGTTCAGCACAATCAGTAACCTCAGAAACTTCGAGATGGAAGAAACTTGTTGGGTACTATGGGGGCTATTATTCTTAGTTGTCAATCTGACTACATCTGGAATCAACTAAACCCAAGCAGCTGGGTACACTTGTGAGTGATTTTTCCTAATTGAATCACTTAAGTGGGAAGATCCACCTTTAATCTGGGCCTTACCTTCTGCTGGCAGCCTATGTAAGGACATGGGAGAAGGAAGTTTTGTGCTCTTTGCCAGCTTGCCCTCACTCCTGCTGGCAAGTCCATTCCTTTCCTGGCATTAGAGCCTACTTCAGGACTCAGTGTATGCCACACACCGCGGCCCCGGTCTGCTCTATGTGCTATGAGGTCTATGCGCTAGACCCCAGTTCGCGGGCTTAGGGAAGGGGTTGAGGAAACACAGAGACAGACCGACAGGCAGACCTTTTAACACTGATACCAAAGCCCGTCTTTATTAGCACCATGTAGGCTTAAATACACTGCAGTCAATTGGCCAACAGGTGAAAATCCCATCCTCTGATCCTCTAAGCTAGGCACAGCTTCTAGTAACTTTAATTAGAAGGTTCTAGGAGCAGCTGAAGGCCAGGCCTCATTAGTCCCAACATCCAGCTGAAGGCCAGGACTCTTTAGTCCTAACAAGTGTATACTGAAAACCAACTGAGACATTCAGTCTTGTGAATTGAACAACTACTAGATTCTTGAACTTTCCATTAGTAGACAGCTATTTTTGGACTAGCTGGACCGCAGCTGGTAAGTCACTCTAAGAAATCCCATATATATTTATCCTATCAGTTCTGTCTCTCTGGATTATAGGGTGTTTTACAGGTCCTCATATCTTGTTGGAGAGGATAGTGCATTGATCCATAGAAAGAATGTACATCACAATGACAACAGATGCTTGGCCTTTGTGTGAAATGGATACTTAACAATTAAATTAAATACTTAATGACTAAATACTCAACAACATGCATTTGGTTATAGTGTAATGTGCTTGTTGGCCCTTACATGAGAAAAAATTACATCCTACCAGTAATAAACGACTTCATTTCTAATCTTCTAGAAACCTGTGAAATTACCCTGAAAACTGAGAGTTATTACTTGTTGTGCAATAATTACTGTATTGATATAATCAAGGATTTTTGCAATGTCAAACCATATAATTCATTTAGTGAGAGATATAAAGGTTAGGAGAGAATCTGAGGACTTTGTGGCAAAAATCACCCAGCTTCAATGTATGAAACCTCTCTACCTCATTCCACCCAAGTAATAATCCTAAAACCCTAAGCTTGGAAAGTAAAACCGCCTCTATAATGTTTGTGGTGAAACCATAGAATACAAAAGAAAAAGAAAATGTTTATAAACACAGCCAGAGGGAGCAGTCATCGCTATGAACAAACCTAGTAAAGAAAGCAAACTTACCAAAAGCAACACAGAGGGATAAGCTAATGACATAGACTCAGAAGAACTGGGAGAAAATACTTGTCAGCTTGGAATTTTATGTTCAAATAAATCTTATTCCTAAGACAAACATAGACCCATACTTAAGGCAAAAATAGAAGCAGCTTTTGCAGAAAGTCTATATTAAAGAAATTATTTCAGGAATATGGAAAAATTCAGATTGAAGATATTAGATGAAAGAGGGATGATAACTAAATATATGACTGAATATGTTGCTAGACCAGGACAAACATTAAAAACACAACAACGGAGTCATATGGGTTTCAGAGAAGACAGAATCAAAACAAAGAGAGATATTAATACACATTCGTGTGATCATTAATGTATATTTTGCAAGGGATAAGATAACAATTAACAGTGGTTAGCATTATTTATATCTTCTAACACTTCTGGATTAATAAAAGCCCGTGTTTTGAGGACAAACGAGAATGGCTTAGAATAACCAGTTGAAAACAGGTGAGCTGAACCACGGGACAAGGGCACGTGCTGCCAAGATGGCGACCTGAGTTCAATGTCCGGGACCCACAGGAAGGAGAGAAATGGATCCCTCAAGTGCTGCTGAGAGCTTGGCAAGCTGTGGCAAGCATGCCCTCTTCAAGTAAACACAAAAATATAATAAAAATAAAAAATCAATTAATGGAAATAAACCAGCACAAAATAGTATTGGTTGGTCAAACCATTTTTTTCTTTTTTGTTTGGTTTTTTGGTTTTCTGAGATAGGGTTTCTCTGTGTAGCTTTGGCTGTCCTGTGAACTTGTTTTGTAGACCAGGATGGCCTTGAACTCACAGAATCCCCCTGCCTCTGCCTCCTGAGTGCTGAAATAAAAGACATGTACCACCACCACTCAGCTCAAACCAGTTTTAAGAATATTGCCAATTATAACAAATAGAAAGAGTTAATGACTTTATACAACAACAATACTAAATGCAGTGCAATGCCCTAAATTCTATTTTAGACCATAAAGGTCTAGTAGAAGAATTGGAAAAGGTTTAATAATCCCTTTAATTAAGAGCTCTCTGTTCATGTTGGTTCTTCAGTGCTGGCCATGTGTCATATGAACATGAGAAGACATAAAACATCCATGGAAGCCTTGCCACACTTGTGACTTTTCTGTGAATCTAAAATCGATTCCCAAAATTTATTGTAAAAAAAAAAAACAAAAGACAGTGTCAATACATTTAATACAATTCTAGCTCTCTTTTTAGTCTCAAGCTAGATGAAAATATGAGTGGAAAATTTTATATCAATAAGGAAAACTCAAACATACATATATTTGTTATTGTCATAACATTACAGACAAAACTGAAATTAAAGTAGAAAGTGTTATTGATGACATAATTTAAAACTCTAGGTTTTAATATGTATAAATAAAATAATAACAGACCTTTAAGGAGACATTGACATCACAGTGTAAAATTTAATGCCTAATTTTCAGTACTTGCATGTCAAACAGATGACAGTCAGACAGACATTGATGATTGTTTAATGCAATAACAAGCTTAACCTAAAAAATTGTTCTTTTAAAAAAACTTATTAGTTTTTTTAAGTTGTGTGTATTTGTCTCTGTGTAGGTATGTGCATATAAGCACAGTGCCTGAAGAGACCAGAAGAGGCAGTCGGGTCCCCTGGAGCCAAAGTTGTAGGCAGTTGTGAACGTCTTGGCATGGGTGTTGGGAGTCACATTTGTATCCTTTATAAGAGCAGTGCATGCTTTTAGCCATGGGGCCATTCTCCAGCCTCAACACCCCAGTCTTCTGTGAGACATTATATTTAACAGTTGGAGAGCATGCAATTAGTATTGTCAAATTTTTAAATATTTGGGTTTTTCCTAGTTACTTGTTATTTATCTATTGCCTGATGGGTAAAAAAAATTAGTTAGTCCTTCAAAATTCATTGAGTTCTTTTATGACTTAGCACAAAGTCAGCTTTAAAAATGTCTTTTGTAAGCTTGGAAAGAACATATTGAATATTTATACCCAATTTTGAGGGAAATTTTTTGTTAGAAATTTAGTTAGAAATTCTAGACCTAAAACTATAGATGAATGTTAATAGTCTAATATTCATTTTACAGAAAGAGAGACTGAACAGTTGAATAAAAAATGCTGGCTTTTAAATCTTTTCCTTAATGTCAGTGGTCAGAGGAGGCCCACAATTCTTTGATAAAATGTCATATGGGTGATATTTAAGATATTCATCAGTCTGACTACAGGGCAGGTCAAAATCCGACCCCCTCTCCTCTACTGCTTACAGTCTTAGCTGGGGTCATCCTTGTGGATTCCTGGGAATTTCTCTAGAGCTAGGTTTTCTTGCTCACCCTATAATGGCTCCTTCAATCAAGATATCTCTTTCCTTGTTCTCATCTCTGTCCTTCCTTTTTTTCAACTATCCCATTCATTCAAGTTCTCCTCATCCCTCCCCTGCTCCCCTCTTCTTCCTCTTCCACCCCTCCTTCTCCCCACACCACCATGCTCCCAATTTTGTCAGGTGATCTTGTCTATTTTGACTTTCCAGGTGGATCCATATATGTTTTTCTTAGGGTTCACCTTATTACTTAGCGTCTCTAGGATCATGAACTATAGGCTCAATAGCCTTTGTTTATAGCTAGTATCCACTTATGAGTGAGTACATACCATTTTCATCTTTTTGGGTCTGGGTTACCTCACTCAGGATAGTGTTTTCTACTTTCATCCATTTGCATACAAAATTCAAGATGTCATTGTTTTTTTTTACAGCTGAGTAGTACTCTAATGTGTAAATGTGCCACATTTTCTTTACCCATTCTTCAGTTGATCCAGCAATTATGAAAACAGAGGCAGAAACCCATATCAGAGCACTGGACTGAGCTCCTAAAGTCCAGTTGAAGAGTGGGAGGAATGAGAATATGAGCAAAGAGGTCAAGATGAGTACACCCACTGAAACAGTCTACCTGAGCTAATGGGGGCTCACAAACTCCAGCTGGACTGGGAAGGAACAAGTATAGGTTCAAACTTGTCCTTCTGGTTGTGGTTGACAGTTGCATGGCTGGGGAAGACTGAGGGGCCACTGGCAGTGGCACTAGGATTTATCCCTACTACATGTGCTGGCTTTTTGGGAACCTATTCTCTTTGGATGGATACCTTACTCAGCCTAGATATAGTAAGGAGGGCCTTGGACCTTCTCCAAAGCAAATGTGCCTTACCCTCTCTGAGGATTGGATGTGGGTGGGGTGCCAGGGTATGTAGAGTGAATGGGAGGAGGGGAGGGAGTGGGAACTTGAATTGGTATGTATAATGACAAAAAGATGTTTGTTTTTGTTTTTAAAAAAATAAATAAATGAGGGGAAAAAGTAACCTGAAAATATGACATGAGGGTAACATGACCCTCTCCAGAAAGTTACCTCCAGTAAGCTCAGGTGGTTGAGATGGGACTGGCTATTGAGAGAGCTGTGGGGATGCATGAGTTGTAAAAAGGAGTGGAGATTTAAAATGAACCTCAAGGTGAACCTTTAGACTACTACTCTGAAGAGCTAATTTTCAGGCTGAGAGATTTGCTCCCCCTTTATGGCTTTAATGCCCTTGGAGGCAGAACTCAAATATGGAACGGGGTGGGAGGTGAGGGAGTGCTCTATCCTTTGGGACAGAGCAGGGCTAGATAGCTCTAATGTCCCTTCTTTAGTGACAAGAGGTCCTTTTACTTTCTACTGACATGAATTTATGAATTAAAACATTTGTCTCACTTATCCAATGTTAAGGAGAAGAGGGCAAATGAGTTGATCAATCAGGATTTTGTTTTCTTGAAGCTGATTATAATCATCTCAATACATGTGCCTGATTGAAATTGCTCATGACTGAAGAGTGGCTAGCTGAGGCCTGCTGTTGTTATGGAAATGTAGTCCAATGCCTGATGCACTGGAAAGTGGAGGACTCTGATGCTCTACTCCAGATTTACAATGAGCTGCAACTGGATGTTCCTCTCCCATCTGCCAGTTACCAAGTAATCACTCTGAGGCTTAATATTGATATTAATTGCAAACTGTTAGCCTATTAGCTCTGACTTATTATTAGCTAGCTCTTATAACTTAACTTAATCCATTTCTATTAGTCTATATTTTACCACAAGACCAAGGCTTGTTACCTCATATCTTGCTTCTCTGGCCGCTGCTGGCATCTTTCTGACTCTGCCTTCTTTCTCCGTTTTTCTCTGCTTGGATTTCCTACCTAGTTATGTTCTGCCCTGCCATAGACCAAGGTAGCTTCTGTATTAACTAATGGTAGTAAGACATATTCATAGCATACAGAAGGGCATCCCACATCAATGAGCTTAGATTTGTACGATGCCTTAGCCTCTCTTTATCTCTAGGCAGGAGATACTACTTAAAAGGAGAAATATTTGATATGTTTAAGAAAGAGGAGAAAATACTCAAGTCTGCTTGTCAAGCACATCATCTTTGAAATATGTCCATCAGTGACTAAAGAGAGAATATTCAAAATTTAAACCCTCACAAAATATACACATATATACAAACTTAGTTGTTTCAGACCCACTGAGAAAAATCTTCCAATATTTTATGTTAGATAAAATAGCTGGAAAGAAAACATACAAAATTTTGGCTTAATTGGCTTCTTTCCTCATGGAACTGTGAAACCCACTTCTAAAGAGATACCTTACCAGTCCATAGACACTTGCTCACATGGTTTCAAGAGTCTTCAATTGGCACAAATAATAGAAAACTACACAGAAAGTCTAAGAGCACACAAAGGAAATGGAATGGAAGGAGAGGTGATTGGTAGACAAAGCCCGGAATGGTGAGATCATCATATTTTCATCAAGGAATTTCCTGACTTTCTTGTGGACAAACAGGAAGTCACCCTTACATGGAATTTCTGTGACCCTTGAAACACCAACCTCCTCAGCCTAGCTGCATGGATTTAATGAGGAACAGTTTTCTCATGGTTGAGTTGAGCTGCATCAGAATCCTCTATATTACATAAAAGCAAGTAAGATGAACAGCGTCAGGCTTTCAGCAGCATCGCATCACAGAAGGGCAGAAGCAGTGTGTTGTAGCTTTAGATGGCAGCTGGCTCACTTGGGTTTATGTGTCCACTGGTAGCCCTGGCAGTGGGATACAGAGGTCAAAGGTATTGGTTTTACAGGTGAATATATTGGTCTTAAGTCCCAGGCTCGGTAAACGTGGAATGAGCAGAAGGAAAAAGGAATCAGAGTTTTCCCTGGGTGGAATTGCTGAGCACAGGGAGTGGTATTTTTAGGGCAGCACAGTCAGCCGTGTGTTTGGGTGAGAACCCAGATCCTGTTCTAACTAGGTGCGGGGAAACAGTCACATGGACTTCTAGGCTTGTGGCCCTCAACTTTACATATTAGGCTGCTGCACTCTGCTCTCTTGATTTTTTTTTTTGATCAAGTAACTTGCTAACTAATCAGTTTGAACACTACTTATTTCTCTAGTGACAAAGTGCTCCTCTAGCACCTCACATGTGAGTTGGTATAAATATTGTGGGTTAATTAGATGATATTGGAAGTTCATGCAGTTGGTCATTGGGCAGATGGATGGAGAGCCCTCAGATTCTCCTGGGTGCTGAGGACAGGGAAGTGAGAGGACCAAGCTGATGCCGTAGCAGGCTGCTTGGTTTTCTCTCAGAAATGAGGCTTCAATTTCAGTTTCCTGAGACTGAGTAAGCAGTTTCTGAGGGAGCCAAGAACAAGGGATAATCAGTCTCCAAAACCCCTGACAGCAAGGACAAGGAGTCCTGGTACACACAGTACCAGGCCAGGCCTGAACCACAGTCAGCAGATAACCAAATGTGGACAAAGTCTGGGGCTCTTCCAGGTCTGCCCAAAAATGGGAACTGTAACTGGAACCAGCCCTTGTTGGATCTAGCCAATTAGAAAGCACTAATATGATGGCCTCTAGCTTAAGTCAATCACATCTAAAATGACCTAACTGCTCTAGGAACTCCCCTTAGCTGTGCTTAAAAGAAGCCTGCTAGCTTCTCTGGGGGTTGTCGTCATTTTGCCTTTGTGTGGGAAGGACGGCCCCAGAATGCTGGAATAATAAATGCTCTTGTGATTGCATACATGGATGATGGTCTTTTGTTGGACTTCTCCAGGACCCTAATAGGAAGATGCTGTTTCCTTCCCTTTATAGCTGTCAGTCATTTGACCCTTGAAGGCTTCTCAAATGCTTTGACTCTTGTCTTTCCTTATTATTGTCCTGTTGACTGTGCTTGGGATTCGTTTGGATTCTTTTATCCCCTTTGGTTAATCTGTTGCTGTCTGATAAGCAAATAAATGAAGTTTGGGGTCCAATTCCCTTATAGACAAGGGGCAAGAAGCTATATATTTAGTCATGATTTCCCTCACACAACTCAAGAAACCTATCTATTCATTAAAGACTCCAATGGTGAGTTACAAATTTTTAGCAATCAACAGTCTGAGAGGAAAGCATTTAAATGCCTTAATTTGTAGAAGTTACAAATATCTACAAATTTACAAAGTTGCAAATACTTCCTTTGTGGTTTATATCATGTTGTGAGATTGCAGTATGCAAAACTGGGAAGCGATACCTATTCTGACCCTACTTTCCAATCCTAGCTGACTAGAGTCCAGAACTAACAGTGCTCCTTTCTGGCTGCAAATGTTACTAGTGAATTTCTGAGTACAATTTGTTCGTCATGAAGAGACTTGTCATAATCAGTTATGAAAGCAGAGATCTGTGTCAATCTGAGCTAAGGGCATTTACATGACATCAGTATGGCCTGAGCCCCAGTCTGTCCAGCAGCCTGTGGGAATGTCAGACTGAGATGACTCTGTGTGATCCAGTGCTATGAGAAATGAAAAGGAAAATGTTTTCTTTCTTTCTGAAATGGTAACACCAGGCTGAAGAGGAACAAAGCTCAAATTTAGTTGCCGATGTTGCTAGCCTTGCAGCTGGTTCCATTTCTATGGCTACTAGAATGACCATTAACATACACTGCAAATTATATTTCTGCACATAAATACCCCATAGCTTTCTGTGGATCAAGTCCAAAATCCCAGCCATTTGTTTTCAAAACTGTTAAGCTATTCAAGAACTCACATAAATTGTGTTCAGTCATTAGCAGCAGATCTGTCACCAGAGTTGACCAAAACTTTATACCTCTACTTACATGCCAGATAACAACTTGTTTATAACTGAACTTTGTCAACTTTAGAGTGAATTTAAATTTCTGTCCTCATTAGGAAGTAACTGAAAACCACACACTGAGGTGAACACAAAGACTAAAAGAATCACAAGTAAATTCAATATTGCTCTTTTTGTTTACGTCAAATCAGTTAAGGGGTTGATTACACATCTTAACACGAGGGACAGTTTGTGAAACTTGGTCTATCACTTTAGTCCATAGTAACAAAGGCTAGTCATTGGTCAGCTTATGTTTGACAGCAAACTAATTTGCAGAAGCTACAAGCAATAATTTCCTTTTTGGAATTCCCAGGCTCTAAAATCTTTGGATACCAACAAAATAAATTAAATGGTTTAAATTGTTCCAATACTACAGTGTTCATGTGAGCAAATTGCTTAATATTATTCTTTATACACATTTATGTTTATCTCTCTCTATTTAAAAAAGCATTCCATACCAAGAAATAAAGTAACACTCATTTCTGTAACTTCTTTAGTGATTTTTTCTTTTTAGACCCTTAATTAGTCTTGACTTAATACTGATGGTGAGATCATCTGTTTTATATGTCTACCTGACTGAACTGTAGGTGTCCAAGTAATTGATCAAAGATTATTGTGCAGTGTTTGGATGGGATTAACATTGGCAGCCTCAGACCAAGTGAAGATGCTTGACTCCTTATTGTCAGTTGGTTTGGTTCTATCAGTTGAAGGCCTAGGAAGAATAAAAAGGCTGACCTGAACAAGAGAGACTCTCTTTTGGGTTCCTCTGCCTTTGGACTCTGAGTTAAATATCAACTTTTATTGAGGGCCATCTACTTGGGTTTTTGGTGGCTGCTGGGGACTTGAAGCCTCTAATTGTGTGAGGTAATTCTCTCTCTCTCTCTCTCTCTCTCTCTCTCTCTCTCTCTCTCTCTCT
>JABTXL010004539.1:3406047-3476328 GCA_025134845.1 Neodon shergylaensis | reverse complement strand
TCTCTCTCTCTCTCTCTCTCTCTCTCTCTCTCTCTCTCTCTCTCTCTCTCACACACACACACACACACTAACACTGCATGTATACTTTGTTCTCTGGAGAACCGGGCCATCGTGCTTCCTCATGATTTGGTAGATGTCTGCCCATCATAATGACATCATTTTAATGTGGACTAAATTCTCATATCTTTTTACTTGATCACGGATTCATAATCTATTCCAATAATACACGTATTCCTATACACTCATCATAACATTCATTATATTATGAATTTGGTAGATGTTTAGAGTCTGTGTCTAGTAGTATTTTCCAAATTAGTTTGGAAACTTTATGCTACTACAAAGATAAAGTCTAGGCTGATAATTTTTAAAATAGTGTGATTTTTTTAATGATTTTTTTAAATCTGAAATAGACACAGAGAAATACAAGAGTTTCAATATTATCTATCCCCCCCCCCCTACACACACTTTCACCTGCCTGCCTTGGAAGCTTTCTTTTAATCAAAGATTTTATTATTTATTTACGTGGTGTGTGTGTGTATATACACCTGGTTCTCACAGACATAGGTCAGAAGAAGGCATTGGAACCCTAGAGCTGGAGTCACAGCAGTTAGTAGCCACTGGAAATGGGTGGTAGGCACCACATATCAGTTCTTTGCAAGAGTAGCAAGTGCACTTAACCATTGAACCATCTCTCCAGTACCTTGGGACCTTTCTTCAAAGGAAAGTTTTGATGGAACTCAAATAAGAATGTAAGTACCCATGAGGAGCTGCCCAGGTCAGAAGGGGGTGTCCCAGAAGCCCAGTTCATTCTTCACCCCCACTTTAGTCATCTTTAGATATTTCTTTAGGCCCTGGTATTCCCTGTGTGAAAACCTTCATAGATTTTATAATATATTCTCATTTGTGTTGTTTTCCACAAGTCAGAGAAACAATTTAAATGGCATTGTTAGTATTACAATTTACCTAATGCATTTTCAATGTCCTCTTTAATTCCTCCCAACTGGTGAGAAGGCAAGAAAAAGAGAGATTTATAAAATTGCTGTGTATTATGCTACCTCTTAACCGCATGGTTTATTTGCTTCCTAAATGATCCTACATTTATATTCAATTGTTGTCAGCAGATAACTCATCAGGTGATTCTGATTTGACTGCTGTTTCTCATAGAGAATATGCGACTAAATCCAGTCTATGGTAAGACCATGTCATTTAATTTACTTTGAGAGAGAGCAATAGGCTGCGAGAGAAACTTCATTATGCATGAGGAAACTAATAGAGCAGTGTCAGTCTGTAAGTCTCCAGGAAACATGTTACATAGGCAAAGAGGAGCAAGAGAGGCCTCTCCAAATACAGAGACCTTGGGCCTGTGCTTGCTTCAGGGCCACATTCAGGCCGGAAGCAGAGACAGTCACCCGACCTGTCGGGAGAATCCCCTTGCCTTCAGAGTAGTGGTGACCTAGGTCAAGTTCTGTTCCTCGGGGCAAAATTGTGCTCTGATGGTGAGGATCCTAGGCTGAAGCTAGGAATCTTGAATCCCTGTGGTGCACAGGTCAGCTGTCATAGTCCTAACTCTGTCACGATATCAGGAAACAGATTTTGTGCACATGAGCGTGTGTGTGTGTGAAGTTTTGGGAGGCTTTTGTTTTTTTGTTAATGTAATTTTCATGGTTCATAGTTTCTCAGCTTTAGTCGTACGTAGGTGAACTTTAATAGCAGCTTGGGGAGATGGTTAGCCATTTTAGTTTCCCTCATTATTTCTTAAGATTAAAATAATAATTTTTAACATCATAGAAATTCCATTCTACTGCAAAACCACAAACCAGTATTAAGTTTATTTATAGAAAAAATTTATAGCACTAGAAATTGAATTAAGGGTCTCTATATGCTAAGAAAGTACTGTATCACTGTACTCTTATCCCCAAAACTCAGTCTGAAACCAATTGTCATGCTAAAATTTATTCTAAATATAAAATCTAGATGTCTTAGTTACTGTCTATTGCTGTGAAGAGATGCCATGAACAAGGCAACTCTTATCAAGGAAAGCATTTAATTGGGTCTGGTTTACAGTTTTAGAGGGTTTTCCCATCATCATCATAGTGGGAAGCATGGTGGCACCCAGGCAGACATGGTGCTGGAGGAGGAGCTGAGAGTTCTCTACCCTGATCCTCAAGCAGAGAGAAAGACAGACTCTGGACTTGGCATGGGCTTTTAAAACCTCTAAGCCCACCCCTTGCCTCTACCACACATTGCCTCCAACAAGTCCACACCTCCTAAACCTTCTAATCCTTTCAAATAGTCCATTCCCTGGTGACTAAGCATTCACTATATGAGCCTATGGGGCCGTTCCTATTCCGGGCCCCTGCCTATGCATTGATAGTTGTGCTTGTCTGTTTTTTTGCCATATTGACAAGTACCTGAGAGAGACAACTTACAGGGAGGAATTATTTCTTTTGGCATGTGGCTTTGGAGGGTTCAGTGCATTGTTGTGGGGAGGACATGTGGCAGCAGAGCAGTTTATATCATGGCAGTAAGGTCGCAAAGACATGAGATGGTCCCTCTTACACTTTCATTTAGTTTTACTGTCTTAGTTAATTCTCCCAAGAAACCTTATTGATATATTCAGAGGTATACTGATCCCTGATGTGTCTGTCATTTTATTAAAGACAACAATCAAGATCAACCATCACACCACATAAGTATGTACACACATATATGACGCACACACACAATCAATGCATTGAATTCAAATATACTGATATTAAACTTTGGGAGTCTGTGACAGCTAGTTTTATGTCAGCTTGACACAAACTAGAGTTATCAGAGAGGAACGAATATCAGTTTAGAAAAATGGCTCTATAAAATCATTCTGTAGGCAAGCCTGTAGGGCATTTTCTTAATTAGTTATTGATGAAGGGGGCAGGCTACTGTGAGTGGTATCACTTCTGGACCAGTAGTTCTGTGTTCTATAATAAAAGCAGGCTGAACAAGCCAAGGGAACAGGCCTTAAGTAACATTCCTCCATGGCCTCTGCGTCAGCTCTGGACTCCAGGTCCCTTCCCTGTTTGAGTTCCTGTCTTGACTTCCTTCAAAGATGAGCAGTGATGTGGAATGTAAGCCAAATAAATCATTTTCTCCCAAGCTGCTTTTGGTCATGGTGTTTCACCACAGCAGTAGTGACCCTAAGAAGAGTTCTATCAAAGGGAATCCCAGTAACAAAGATTTCACCTTGATTGAATGTAGACAGATTTATATTTGGGCCACCAGCTCATGAAAAACAACAGAGTTTTATCACTAATTATGAAGCTCAGCCTGTAGCTTAGACTTGTCCTACTAGCTCTTATAACTTAAATAAACCCATTTATATTAATCACGTTTTGTCTCATGACTTTTTACTCTCTTCCATCTAGAACCTCCTGTTTCCTGTCCATGTCCTCTCCCATCTCTCCCATGTCTAAATTCATCTCCTCTTCTCTCTTTTCCCAAAAGTCCAATCTCACCTCATCCTGCCTAGCTATTGGTCATTCAGCTCTTTATTAAACCAATCAGAATGTGCGTTGGCAAAGACACATCTTCACAGTGTACAAAAAGATTGTTCCACAACAGTTGAGAGGAAAGGATATGTTTTTATCCAAGGACCATTTAAGAATGCCTTCACGGTCATACAACATAGGGCAACAGTTACAGTAAGCACCAAAGATTCAGAAAATCAGATAGTTACTTCTTTCTCCTGTATGTCTGGCTCCTTCCTATGTCCCTAATTAGAGGAGAGGTGAACTTTGTCCATCTCAGTGCATCAGACTTACATTTTAACATGATCTGTTTGGGAATGGGTTTTAAGGGTTTCTATTGCCCACAGATACCCTATGGCCACGGCAACTCTCATTAAGGAAAACATTTAATTGGGGTTCGTTTACAGTTTCACAAATTTAGTTCATTATCATCACAGTGATGTGCAGGCAGACATAGTGGTGTGCAGGCAGACAGGGCGGCGTGCAGGCAGACATGGTGCTGGAAACAGAGCTGAGAGTTCTATATCTTGATTTGTTGGCAGCAAAAGCAACTGCATCACACAGGGTGTAACCTGAGCATATAACACCTCAAAGCCCTTTTCTACAGTGACACTTTCTTCAGCAAGGCCTTACCTACTGCAACAAGGTCACACCTCCTAATAGTGCCACTCCTTGTGAGCAAGCATGCAAACACATGAGTCTATGGGGCCCCACTATTCAGATTATAACACTCTTCTAACCACCCTCTTCACCCCAGGGCAGTTTGACCTTTCTTCTCCCTGAGAGGGAGTTCAGCCTTCAAGTTCTGCTCACTACTCTTGCTATATTTCATCTTGAACTATGGTCATCTGTTTAAAACAGTGCTAAAATTAATGATTTGTTTTAAGGCAAAATTTTTAAACATAATTTTTATTGATTTGTTGGGAATTTCACATCATACACCCCAATCCCACTCACTTCCCAGTCCCTCTGTATCTGCCCTTTATCCTTGTAGTGTTTCCTCCAAAGAAAAACTTAAAAAGAAATAATAAAAAATACAAATAAGAATATTAATTAAAACTCAAACAAAAATAAAAAATAAGAAAAACTAACACTTTGTTCTTCCATCTTTTCTGTCTCTCCATTGCCTCTTCGTTCATCGTGGTGGCACAGGGAGCTGCTGTGTCCACCCTGTTGTCTGAACAGCTGTACTTGTAAATATTCATTGTGTAGTGTGTTTTCAGGCAGATTCAAGGCCTCTGGCTTCTGGCACACCATCAGTGCTGGACCCTCACTAAAACTCCTCTCAGAAGTTAGTCATTGTTCCACGTTGTGGACATCCTGTGGCTATGGTCCTGAAGGACTGGTTCCTTCATGTACTCTAGAAGGTCATAGATGGGGGAGATGTCCTGGACAATGTGCCTGGATGGCTGCTGAGTTGGTCAATCTGGGCTGCTGGGATCACTCTACCTCAGGTGAGGCAGATCCAGCTCTCCTACACCCATGATGGGGGTGGAGCCAGCTTTCCCAAGTGTGTGTGTGGGCAGTTCTCTTATAAGGGGCAAGACCAGTTTTCCTATACTGGGGTCTTCAGATCCATTGTCTCAGGGTTATTGAGAGGTGCGACCAGGCCTAAAAGGCCCTTATACTTCAACATGTGGTTTGCACGGGCTTCTGTGGTAACATGGGCAATGGACAACAAAACATACCCAGCTGGAACAGAACAACACACTCAGACATGATCCTCAGCAGCAGCTTAAACCTGGATGTCACCATGTCCCTGGGGGGCAGCACAGGCTTCTCAGATCAGAATGGGTCTAGCAGTTTCATGGTTTCCAGACTCCGATATGGTCCCAGGCGGGAGCCCAGTCACCGGGCAGTTGCATGGCCTTCAATGGTAGGAGGAGCTATAGTCCTCAAGGCAGATCCTGGCCAAATTAGGGCCAAAGATCTAGGTATGGCCTTGGCATCCGCCCAGGTCCAGACATCACCTTGGCCCTGGGTGGTAAGCAGGCCTCCCATACCTGCCTGTTTCTCCCATATCGAACCGTACATTGACTCAGCATAGTGGTGCATGACCCACCGGGGTCACAAGGAGGTGGGCCCATGGATTCTCCTACCTGCACAGAGCAAGGGACCCCAGGTGGGCATGTGAGTGTCCTTCCTTAAGGCAAAATTTGAGGTTTTGCCTTGAAATTGCTTTTATCTACATTACATCACCCTGTGCCATTTTAATGAAACCTACTTGGTAGTATCACACGGGTAGAAATGAAAGAGCCACCAAATGACTGCATTAGAGAGATTCAAAGGGCTGGAGAGATTGCCTAGTGGCTAAGAATATGCACTGCTCTCCAGGGAACCTGAGTTTGGTGCCTACCTATACCTGGTTGCTTACATCTGCATGTAACTCTAGCTTCAGAGGATCCAATACTTTCTCCTGGCTTCTGTGGGTACCTGTACACATATAGTATACACATAAATAAAAATATTTTAAAATATTACAAGTAAAATAAACCCAGGATTCAGAGTTCAGGAGCCTAGATGGGCAGAGTTGCCTGTATCATGATAGTTGAGACTTATATTTGGCATGTGGTATGTAGGTTTCTGCCCCACTCACCAGTTCCCAAATAATCACTCAGAGGCTTGCACTGCTTGTAAATGCTTGGCTGATAGCTCATGCTTGTTACCAGATAACTCTTACACGTAAATTAAATCACATTTCTTTTTAAAATTTTATTTATGTATATGAGTGCTCTGTTTGCATGTTCCTCTACTTGCCAGAGGAGGGCATTGGATCCAACTGTAGATGGTTGTGAGCCACCATGTGATTGCTGGGGATTGAACTCAGGTCCTCTGGAAGAGTAGCCAGGGCTCTCAATTACTGAGCCATCTCTCTAACCCTCAGCCCAAATTTCTTATCTATGCTTTGCCACGTGACCCACGGCTTGTTACTTCATTTCGGACACATCCTGATTCCTTGGTGGCTGGCTGATGTCTTCCCTGATGCCCTTTCTCCTCCCAGAGTCTTCTGTATCTGACTGTCCATCTATACTTTCTGCCTGGCTACCAGCCTGTCAGCTCTTTATTAACCAATGAGAGTAGCACATATTCACAGCAACAGAAGGATTATTCCACAGCAGTGGCACCTCACTAGAAGTGCCTGCTCCATTACTGGTTCCCCGATTTCTCATCGGCAGTTCTTCACTTCCCTCACCTTTGGGAACCGGACCCGGCAATGGCCCCGGCAAGCCCTCTGTACTTACTGTAATGGGGGGTGGAGTAGGGCAGAGATCAAGGACGGCTGGGCAGACCTTTCACAGCAGTGACCTGTGCAGAGGGAATCTGGGCTTCACTCTCTTGCTTATTCTTTTCTATTAGCAGAGGCCGAGAGCTCACTGCGTATAAACGTTTCATATAGCCACTCTCTTTTCTATTAATTCGCCCCTTTAGTGGAATCACTCGCATTAGCCCACAAACATGTTCACTTACTGTCTTCAAAGTAACTGCGAAGGTTACATTTGTGTGTGTGTGTGTACATGCTACATGTGGATGAGTACCTGTGGTTTCTAGACAAGGTTGCCAAGTGCACTGGAACTGGAGCTCCAGAAGCTTGTGAGTTGCCTGATGCAGGTCCTGCCAACTGAACTTGGGTCCCATGGAAGTGCAGCAAGTACTCCTGTGTGCCCGACCGTCTCCACAGTCCTTTATTACAGACATACTTTATTATCTCAGATTCTAGCTCAGGCTGACCTGCACTGAACCTGTCTCCTGGTGTTCATGAGATACAATCCAGCTAAGAAACCCCCAAAAGATCTACCATAGGTAAAATAGTAGCGAACAGGATTATTTACATGCTGTGTTTATTATCTTCAGTTAATGTAAGTTTTCATCCATTATAATTGCCTTTGTCACTGTCTTAGTGTACTGTGGATTCTTGAGGCACATGGCTGGGTAAATGTCTGTTTAGTCTTCCCAAGTATTGTGTCTAGTCCTTGAGTCAGAGATTCTGCGTCTTTCCTCATTTGGCCATTTCCGACTTCATTCATTAGCTGCTCTGGAGATGACACTATTGTCCCACTTTCCTGGCTGCTACTAGATTACAAAATAAAGTTTGCTGCTCATTTTAAGTGACCCCAGTGATGCATATTTGATGTTAATTTGTTCTGACTCAGGGTTGTAGCAGTGGGAGCTTGTCTGCTGCAAACCGCCCACTGAATGTGAATGAGGTGTCACGCTTTGATTAACTCCTAGCAGGCTATGTTTAACCACGAGAAGACAGCGCCACACCAGCTAGCTCCTTGTGCGACTTTAAGCATAGATGAATAGAGCAGAGTTCAGAGGCATGAGTGACTTGAATCCTGGAACTGGTCTCTGCACATGACTTCTGAAAGAAAGTCAGAACCATGTACCCCTTAGAGAAGCCTAACAGAACAGGTTCTCAAATCCACAGCCCACCAGCTTTGTATTAGTGCTGCAGCATTTTTTTTATCTATGGGTCTGCACTGGTCTTATTAATTTGCAAGCTTTTCACAGAAAATGAAATGGATTCCATTTCTGGAACTGGCAATTATGAATTCCGTCAGTGCTTTCAGTCACCCAGAGACTTATTTATACATGCCACTCAATAGAGCAATTTGCCGTTCTGGATAGATTGCAAGGCTTAATGCAGACTGCTTGTGCCCAAGCTTTCCCCACCTCTCGAAATGGAGCATTCACAGGCTTATGTATCTGCTCTATGTTAAATGAGTCCCAGATGAGAAGAGGAGAGATGTATGCGTTTGGGGAGACAGATGTGGTTCTGTTTGATATAATTTTATGAACTCCTATTGTGTTGAGGCTATGGACTGCAGCTTTGGGAGAAGTGGATAAGCTAAAGAGTTCCTGCTACCAGAAAACTTGATGGAGCCCCCACCATCCCGACAGTAGGCTCCCTGGAAAGTTGTGGGATACAATTTCATAAGAGAGCTTTGGTGAAGAGATAATACAGGTGTGGAAATGTCCGGTAGATACACGGTTCTCTCTAGGGTTAGTTTCATAGTTCACCACTCTCTCTAAGAAACATGGGTCTACTGTTACAGCTCTAGAGCCTTAAGCTAACCCAAAGAGCACCCACCCAAGAGAGTGCATTTCCATTCTTTCTGTTCTGTTGACCAACCATTAGCAAAGGTGGCTGTTGATTAGGTGTACCTCGGTTCTAAAAGCCTTTAAGCACATCTTAACATCCTTCAAGGGCTCATGGAGCACACTGCACAGTTTTGTTTAGTCTCACTTCTGTTCCCAAAAGGAACAGTGTGGGGGGCCGCTCCCACATACTCCATTATAAGATGGTGCTGACATCTGACAGCACCGCCTCATAGACAAGCCAGTGCGCATGTGCATGGTAACTTTCCATCCCTTGCTCTCTGCCTCTCCCGTGGCGTCATACGCGCTGCAGCCAGTCAGAGGATGACACGTCCGAGGCGAGGACTGTTAAACTATATAAGGGCTGGGTTTTTGTCCCTTGGGGTCTCTGCTCTGTAAGCTTATGCTCTCCCTCTCAAGACGCATTAAAGCTTTTCTGCAGAAGGATCCTGAGTGTGCCGCATCGTTCTTGCTGGCAAGACGGTAGCGCGGGACAGAACAGAACACAGGAGTTTGCTTGAGGACGAAGATTAGGTTCTGGGCATTGCTGAAGAATATTTCCTTTTTATTTTACTTTATTTAAATAACATTTTTTTCATTCATATCAACCACAGTTCTCCCTCCCTACTCTCCTCCTGATCCCCGTCCCCTCAACCTGCTTCCCATCTACCATCTACCCCTTCTATGCCCCTCCATCTCCATTCAGAAAGAGGCAGGCCTCCCATGGGCTTGCACAAGCATAGTACATCAAGTTGAGGCAGGATGGAGCTCCTCCCTTTGCATCGAGGCTGTGAAAGGCAATCCAGCATGGGGAACAGGTTCCCAAAAGCCAGCTAAATGTCAGGGACAGGTCCTGATCTCACTGCTAGGAGCCTTACAAAGATACCAGGCTACACGACTGTCACACGCATGCAGAGGACCTAGGTCTGGCCCATGAAGGCTTCCTAGCTGTTGGTCCAGAGTCCATGAGCTTCCATGAGCTCAGGTCAGCTGGCTCCCTCCTCCCTTTGTCCAGCAAGACTCTCCAAGCTCAGCCCAGTGTGTGGCTGTGGATCTCTGCATCTGCTTCCATCAGCTACTGGGTAGAGTATCTCTAATGACAATTAGGGAAGTCACCAATCTGATTACAGTAGATGGCCAGTTCAGGCACCCTCTCCACTATTGCTAGGAGTCTTAACTAGGGTTATCCTTATGGATTCCTGGGGGTTCCCTAGTACCAGATTTCTCCCTGACTCCCAAATGCACCCCTTCATCAAGACATCTCTACCCCTCTACATCCCACTCCCAACCCACCTCCCACACCCAGCCCACCCAACTCACTTCCTCAAATTTCCATCCCTCCATCCCCTCTTCTGCCCCCAGTTTATCCTGGGGATCTCTTACATTTTTCCTTTTCCCAGGGAACTCTATGCATCTCTCTTTGGGCCCTCCTTTTACTTAGCCTCTCTGGGGCTGTGGATTGTAGATTGGGTATCCTGTAATATCCACTTGTGAGTGAGTACATACCATGCTTGTCCTTCTGGATCTGGGGCAGTTTACTCTGAATGATTTTTTTTTCTAGTTCTATCCATTTGCCTTCAAATTTCATGATGTCATTGCTTTTTACAGCTGAGTAATACTTCATTGTATAAATGTACCACTATATTTTTCCATTCTTTGGCAAAAGGCATCTAAGTTGTTTCCAGGTTCTGGGTATTATAAATAATGCTGCTATGAATATAATTGAGCTAGTGTCCTTGTGGTATGATTGAGCATCCTTTGGTTATATGCCAAAGACTGGAATAGCTGGGTCTTAAGGTAGATTGATCCTCAGTTTTCTGAGAAACCACCATATTGATTTCCAACATGACTGTACAAGTTTGAGCTCCCACCAGCAATGGATAAGTGTTCCTCTTACTCCACATCCTCTCAAATGTAAGTTATCACCAGTGTTTTTGATCTTAGCCATTCTGACAGGTGTAAGATGGTATCTCAGAGTGATTTTGATTTGCATTTCCATGATGACTAAGGATGTTGAACAATTCCTTAAATGTCTTTTGGCCATTTGAGATTTGTCTGTTGAGAATTCTGTTTAGATCTGTACCCCATTTAAAAAAATGGGATTATTGGTTATTTTGATGTTTAGTTTCTTGAGTTCTTCATATGTTTTGGAGATCAGCCCTCTGTCAGAAGTGGGTTGGTGAAATCTTTTCCCATTCTGTAGGCCTTTGCCTTACAGAAACTTTCATTTTAGGAGGTCTCATTTATGAATTGTTGTTCTCAGTGTCTGTGCTACTGGTATTATATTTAGAAAGAGGTTTCCTGCACCCATGCATTCAAGGCTTCTTCCCACTTTCTCTTCTATCAGGTTCAGTGTAGCTGGATTTATGTTGAAGTCTGTTCTACTTGGACTTGAGTTTTGTGCACTGTGATAGGCATGGATTTATTTGTATTCTTCTACATGTTGACATCCAGTTATGCCAGAACCATTTGTTGAGGATGCTTTCTTTTTACCATTGTACAATTTTGGCTTCATAGGTCAAATTAAATGGAGAGAAACTCAAAGCAATTCCACTAAAATCAGATACTTGTGCTTGCTCTTGGGACTCTTTCTCTCCTATCAGGTTGCTGTGTCCAACTTAGACATGATAGATTTGTTTAATCTTTTTATATTTTATTTTGTCACATTTGATTTCTATCTCTTGGAAGTCTGTTCTTTTCTAATGAGAGACAGAAATGGTGTGGACATGGAGAGGAAGGGAGGCAGAGAGTAACTGGGAGGAGTAGAGGGAGAGGAAACTATAATCTGGATACATTGTATGAGAAAATTTATTTTTAGTAAAAGGAAAAAAAGGATCATAGCCAGATTAGCATGAGTAACAGACAAAATGTGAAGGAAAAGCCATTCCAGCGAAGATACTCGGGAGCTAGATCATCATGAGAACACCACCGAATGCTCCTGTCTTAGGATACCACCTGCTCAGGTTACACATTGGTTACTGAAGACAAACTCTGGCTAGATCTTTAATTTGATTTGTGTACATAGGACTGGCACCTTTCAGTACATAACCCAAAGTCTATTGTACCGGTGGGGTTCACATCTTCCCACTAATCACTGCAGTTGTATGAGCAGAAAGAGGTGGAAATGACCACCGTAGCTGTAAATACCCCATCCAGTGTTCCCAAAGAGAGTCCTGGAAGGTTCCATGCATTGCACTCAGATGTTTTTCGAAATGGCACCTGGGCACATATTCCCTGTTGGGGTTTGGGTCTGAAACACTGCCCCAAGCTGGTACTGCTGGGAGATGACTGAAATTTCAAGAGGTCCAGCCTAGTGAGATGTTTTCATCACGACAGTCCTCCACTGGGGACTGTTGCAGGGATGCACAGCTGACTAAGCGTGAAACCATAGGGAAGCTATATTGCTGTAGAAGATTCCAAGATCCCCTTTGTCTGTGCTTTTCCCCTGCTCCACCCGTGATGTAATTATTTAGATTGTGTAGGAACAGCTTCCCAGATCTATTCATCCCTGCTTAGCTTTCATTGTTTGCTTAGAATCTACCCAAGGTCAGGCGCTAAGTGCTGTTACACAGAGTCAACACCAGGGGGCGAACAAAGCACACCACACTAATGACAGCGTGTCAGTCAAAGCTCAACCATGACCCCCCTGCGGTGCACTCAGAACAGACCACACTGGACTCGGTTGACAGAAACACCAGTCGATGTAACTCACAACACAGAAATAGGATTTTTAATGGTATTACGTGCCTCACGTGTTCAGTAGGATTATTATAATCGCAACAGTGTTGTCGCTCAATGCCAAAGGCTGAACAATGGCATCCCATAACTGTAAGTGATCGCACAGGAAACAGAAGGCAGAGACCATCCTGCCTTAGTGTCCCATCGTGCTGGTAATTTATAGGTGCCACGAGCCTAGCTTCAGTTCCTGGCCACGTGCAGTCTCATGCACGGACTGCACTGCTCTAATGTGCAAAGCCCCGTGACTCAAGTGCTCAGAATCCCTTGACCACGTCAGTGCTCGTGACCACCGTGACTAATTCTAGGAAATAGCTCTCGTAACAAAGCACTTCTTGAAAGGAATGTGAGAGGAAAAAATCCAGCCAGTCCTTTAGGCACCTCTCCGAGATCATTGTGTTTGCCCGTTAATGGTCAAGACGCAAGCAGCTGCTCCTTTGGGGCTGTCTGTTTCCGCTCGGAAACACCAGCTTCCCTCTTTAGTTCCCCTCAGTCTGAATCAATAGTGTGGATGATTTTCTGTTTCTCATTGTCCACAGCCTTCCTGCAACACCACATCTTCTAGTATCATATAGGCAAGGACATAGGACTAAATATTATTAGTGCATTCCATACACACAATACACACATGTGCGCACATATATATGTAAATGTATATGTATATTACCTGAGAATTTCTCCCTCTAGCTCCTAAAACACCCATCCATTATTCCTTTCCCTCTTCATGTTCTCTTCAAACAAACAAATATTGATTCTACTTTTAATTTTAATTCAATTACCTAAATTAAGGGAAACCCTTAACAAAATGTGTTGTTTCTAGACTGGCTCTTCACGTTAGAGGCAAGTCTGAAAGAAACGTCATTTTCCCTTAATATATACATTTATTAGGACATCAATTATGTCATATACTGAATGGTACAAATGGGCCATTTCCCCAGCTGAGCACAGACATATAACCATCACCTGTATTAATAAGCAATCCATTATCCACAAGCTCATACTGCAGCACAAATTAAACCCATGTTCAGTACTCACTACAGGTGCTGCAGTCTGTGTCTGTTATAAAGTGGTTGGAGTGCCTTCAATTGTACCGTTGTCTCTCCAGCAAAGGGCTCTGATTTGGGGGCTGTGAATAACAGGACCACAACTACTGGGAGAATCTATTGGAAATAAGGGTTCACAGCCCTTGCCTCAGGGTGGCATGCTGTGGTGCTGACTCAGCTGTTTTCTCAGTCCTTCTGGTTAATTTGGGTATACCCAAAGTTTCCAAAAGCCTTCCCTGCCTTTTAAAGCCCTACCCCTCTTTAAAGCTGTGTATCTTTTTTAGCTTGTGTGGCATGCCTTTAATTCCAGTACTCAGAAGGCAGAAGCAAGAAGGTCTCTGGGAATTTGAGGCCAGCCTGGTCTACAAAGTGAGTTCCAAGACAGCCAGGGCTACATAGTGAGACCCTGTCCAGAATACATCAAAACCAACTGACCAACCAACCAAACAAACAAACAACCGACCAACCAACCAACCAACCAAAAAAAGGAAGAAC
This sequence comes from Neodon shergylaensis, assembly GCA_025134845.1. NCBI lineage: Eukaryota > Metazoa > Chordata > Mammalia > Rodentia > Cricetidae > Neodon > Neodon shergylaensis. The sequence continues at coordinate 3,462,449 of JABTXL010004539.1, read as the reverse complement.
TGAACAAACAAACAAACAACTAACCAACTAACCAATCAGCCAACTAACTTACTAGCCAACCCACCAAACAAACAACCAAACCAAACCAAACCAAACCAGTGTTCTCTGCACACTGAGCTGTGAAGTTTAAACTACAGCAATGACAAGACCACACTATCTATCCCCTTTATCCTTAGCTTTAAAGCCTGTTTATCATCTCTCTACTGAGGTATGATTTACATAAAATAAAACTATTCAGTGGGTCCTGATACCTATTACCAGTATACAGTTTCAAAATTGTTGCTCCATTATAGCAGAATTTTTCAGGACAAAGCTGCCCCATCCCTTACTACATTTCTTACCTCTGAACACAGAAAAGAGGCTTTACAAATATTTGCTGAGGAAATGAGTGAATCAAGCTATGTAAATAAAAGTAAGCCTATCAAGAAAGAGTAACAGGGTCTATGATGTGGGCATGTGTGTGTCTGGAAACTGCCTAAATCAGGAGAATAGACTTGCAGTATAATATCACATGAGCAGTAATAGCCGCTGTGACTCTCTTCCTGCCCTATCTGTATTTCTCAGCTTTCCTGGATGTTCCCTCAGGTCAGTTCCTACTCAAGTAGAATATTTTCATATCTCTCTCCACCAGAGCATTTTCTGGACCAATCCCTAACCAAGGAGTGAAGGTTAGTGGAAGAGACCTGTCTTCGTCTTAATCTGTCAGTGAGGTGGATCCCTCGGGGGTTGCTGGGTCCCAAATCTTTCTCAGGGGAGGGGATGAGAAGGCACAGAGTCAACATCTTAGATATCAGGAGTCAGGTAGAAGGCAAACAGAGTCTGAATACAGCAGAATCACTTATTGAACATAAGGGAAAAATCATATATACACTCCCAGGACCCAGGCATTCCAACCCAATGACATCATCACCCCTCATTAGCTAGGCACAGTCAGGACCGCTTACAGCATCTGTTGCTAAGCCCTAACACAACTTAAAATAATATTCTACAACAGCGAGGCTTCTCCCTAACCTGTCGGGGAGGTGGTTCTGGGGGTGGTTCGTCTACCGTCTCCTTTGCAGAGAAGTGAGTACCAGATGGATTCTGAATGGATCCCTTTGGGGTTTTTTTCCTTCTTAGTCTTTCCTCCCTGCTTCTTCTCTACTCTTCTGAGATCTTTGCCTCAAAAACCCCTCATGCCTAAGTCTTAGATTCAATGTCTGCTTTTCAGATAATCCAAAGTAAGGTAGTAAGATTGACCTAGGAATAGGCAGTGAAGTTAACAAATTTGCCTCTCTTGTGTGGAGATGCTGAACAGTTTCTCTACTTCTGAAGCTATTATCAAAGAACAGTGTAACACTACATTTTAGGGTTGCATAAAAACCTTTACTCACCTTTCTCTAGGTAATATGCTCGTGTTAGGCTTTGCTACAAGATTTCCAGAAATCGGTAACTCATGTGGTGACTAAGAATCAGTGACATTCTTAAGATATTATAGTGTCAAGTAGATAAGAAACACATTAGGAGCCGGCCTCTCCACCTTCTCCTCTGATGGCTGGCACTCTGGTTCCTGTCTGGTCTGAATCTCTGCTCCTTATCCTGAAGATCTATGACTCTAGAGAGAGAATAAGGATAAGAGAGAGAGAGAGAGAGAGAGAGAGAGAGAGAGAGAGAGAGATTCTTGTCATCCTAGGTCTGCTGAAGGAGGTTGCAGTTGCAGTCCAGGAGCAAAGATCTGGATCAATAACAAACAATGAAATGAATGAAATGTGAAAAGAGGACAGAATTTAAAACCCAGCAAGGCAGACTAATCAGGACAGAGCCTGCAGCAGAGGTGTTATGGAATTATATGTGTGACAGCAATGCCAGTCAGGGAACAAGTCACCAGCTGTGCAGAAAGAGCCAGATAGGCAAAGAAAATGGCAGTCCTGTTTGCCCTGTGCTCCATTGCTCAATGGAGGACAATGAATCAAGAATGGAGTGAGCAGGGGAGAGGGGCCTGGGCTATAATCTCACCCTTAAAGCATCAGGGACATGATTCCTTTGGTATTGAATAGGCTTTGAGCTGAGAGACGAGTCCTGAGCTGAGGAGTCAGTCAATCAATCTGGTATATATTTAAGAGGCTTGGATGCTGGAGAAATAGACTGGAAGGCAAGAGTCAGAATTTGTAGGTCAGCTAGAGGCAGAGAAGTGATCATAGCTCAGTCCATAGCAGTTGAAGTTGGGACGAGGCATTGGATTTAACCATTACAACTTGTTTATGCACGACTGAAAAGGGATTTGAACAGAGGTATCTTGTGTGGGTTATTAAAGGAAAATCTCAGTGCCTCCATATGAATTAGAGGGAAATAGAACAAGTTAATACGAGTGCCAAGGTGTAGATGGGACAACTATGTCAACATTCCTTTCAAAGTTCAGGGAACATTTCAGAAGAGGGGGTAGAAAGAAGAGAAGAGTTGAAGGTTGGGGAGCAGTGTCATAAAAGGCGGGCATCTGGCTGTGACTTGCTTGTTACAGTAGCTGTGGTCATCTGCAAGAGATCTCCAGAAGACCCAGACAGTTAAAAATTCTAGCATGTATGGGAGAGTCTCCCAATGCACCCCACCCCTTCCCTAGTTGAGTGTGCAATGGCAGTTGATGGCTGTTGAGAAAGAGAGATATTTTTCTTCTAGAACAAGGGTGGCTATTGGTAGGTTGCCAATGCCCCAGTGAACAGTCCAATACCCCTGAACACATGGGCAGCACTAATCAAGCTTTAGAGGTTATAAAAACAATATGAATAAAATACTTGGAAGAGACATAAGGGATGTGTTGATGGACTGGGGAGCTGGAAGGAGGGAGTAGGGGATGGATATAACTAAGATATATTACATATATGCATGAAAATTTTAATAAATAATAGTTTTACAAAAACTTGCAGATGAACTGGTTACAAGAAAATAGAAGCACAAAGCATTATTCAGTGTTTCAAATTGTTAACTAAAAGACAAAGTATCATTTATTGAATTAAAGTGATTAGAGCAAAAAGATGCTCTGCCATAAAGCCAGTGTTGAGTGCAGTGTATATTATCCATCTTTGTAAAAAACAGCAGAGTGTTCTAGTTTAAAGCACATGTTCTGAAGTGCTGAAGCCCCATCTAAGTCCCCCTGGTCACATCCCTGTTTAGCTATCCTATTTCTCCTCAGCTTCCTCATTTGCAAAGTAGAAGTAAGCGCAACAGCTTGTTACCAGCATGAAATTAATTGAACTGTGTAAAGTGCTTGGATATCTGGTGATGGTCAAGTGAAATATTGACTGACAGATATCGTGAGTCAGAATGTGAGGAGTTGGGTTTGGGTTGTGAGAAAAAATTTTGGAGTCATTAAAGAAGATGAAATTCCAAGTTGTGAAACTATATGAAATCATAGAGGAAGGTAAGGCAGACAGAAAAGGTAAGCTCTCCAGGGATTGAGTCCTCGGGGTGAAGAGATGGAGAAAGAATCCATACCTGCAAGTGATTCAAGTTTGAAAACTTACGTTTATTCTGAGCATTCATGTTACTACTTGAAAATTCGACTAAGTGACTGATGAAGAGACATTCATGTGGAAATGTGTGTGCAGTGGGCCCAAAGCAGGGCCTATCTGGAAATAACCTTGTCATCCAAAGAAAATATGAGAGTGTAAAAGCTTCCGTACAGGACTGCATAGAGCCTTACATGTTTTTCACTTGATGTCAATTTTTGCTTTGTTGTTATTGAAGCAATCTACTGTTATAAAACATCAGCTTATGATATTTGGAATGGCATCTGCTCTGAAATTATAGTAAAATCCACAGTAGCCCCAGGTACATGATAAGCTGAGGCAAGCGGATCCAACGCTCAAGACTTACTTGAGCAACTTAAATGAGACTGTCTCAAAACTGAATGAAAAATATAGAGTGGTGCTGGTACCAGGGGTAGCAAGTGAAACTAGAGGCTTCTCTCCTACCCACCAGTTCCCAAATAACCACTCTGAGGCTTAAATAGTAATTACAAACTGTTTGGCCTTTTAGCTCAGTCTTATTATTGGCTAGCTCTTACAACTTAAATTGAACCATGTCTATTATTCTATATTTTACCACAAGATTCATGACTTGTTACCTCACATCTTGTTTCCCCAGCATCTGTTGGTATTTCCTTGACTCTGCTTTCTTTCTTTTTGTATCAGTTTAGCTTTCCCACCTAGCTATATTCTGCCCAGTCATAGGCCAAAGCAGTTTCTTTATTAATCAATAATAATAAAACATATTTACAACATAAAGAAGGGCATTCCACATCAAGCAAGTTTGCCTAGCATGTGAGAAGCCCTGCATTCAATCCAGTACTGCAAAAATGAGTAAATAAATGTCTGTAAAATAAAATTTGTCATTTTAATCATATTTAAATATACAGTTCTGTAATAGTGGTCCTAGTCACAAAGTCTGGCAACTCTTACCCCCAGCTCCAAAATGATTTCATCAACACAAACAGAAACTTTCTATGCACTAACTAAGTCATCATTATCTGCCCACCGATAAGTGGCACTCTTCTGTGTCAACTAGGGGTCTCCAGATGAACAGAACCAATAGAGCAAATACATATGAAAAGGCTAGGAAGCCCAACCACAGCTGTCTGTCTCACACTGGAGAGACTCAGAATTGAGTAGTTAGTCTATGAGGCCAGATGCCACAGGAGCTCCCATGGTGCTGGGAGGTCTGGAGGATCTCTGTGGAGTGGCTATTTTTCCATTAATGCTGGACTCCGATAAAGCTAACTTCAGATATCAGCAAAGGACTGTATCATCATCAGACCATCAGCATCAGATCATCATCATCATCATCATCATCATCATCATCATCATCAACAGCAGCAGCAGAGATGACTTTGCCAGAGACAGCAAATGTAAGTTGACCAAAGCAAAAATTTCCCTTTTCTAGTTCCTCTTCTCTGGGATACCACAAAAAGATGCCAATCAAAACGAGAGGGGTCTTCAAACTTCAGACAACCTGGTCATGGAAATCTAGGATTGGCCTTCAAACCAGATAACTTGGTCATGAAAATCCCTCGTGAAAATGACTAGCAACTTGCCTTTTGGTTGATTCCAGGTCCAGTTGAAGTTGACAACTGAGAATAACCACTAGGATTTCTTTTTGTAGTGCTGGTGCCAAGCTAATGCCCTCACATGCTAGGTGAGCACATTACATAGAGCTTCTAACCTCCAGCTCCTTCACAGTTAACATGTAGTCTACAGTCTTTTTATGCATTTACCAGTTCTAGATATTTCTTGTTAATAGAAAATGCAACATTTGACTCTTAAATGGTTTCAAGGTGTATCTATATTATAGTATGCTTCAAAATGATAATAATTTATATACTTTAGTAGTATTCCATTGGGTCCAGGCATGGTGGTACACACCTTCAATGTTAGCAGCAGCCTAGCCCCTATTAAGTTCTGTCCAACCTATACCTAGGAGGAGACTTATGAAGTAGGATGGTCGTTCTGTGTTTAAGTCTTTGATGAACTGCTAGATTGGTTTTCAAAACAAACACATCACTTGGCATTTCCTAACCCTTTCTCCACATCCCCATCAACACTGTAATTTTCCAGATATCCTAGTGACTGGGGAGTGGCTTATCACTAGGTCTTTGCCTTGAATGTTGCTAATGATTAATGATGCTGTTCATCTTCTTATGTGAGGTTAAAAAATTAAGTCCTGTGACCATTCTATATTGGGCTGCTTGCCAGTTCTTAATACATTCTGGATAAATATAAAATAATAAAATGACATTATTTTTCTGTTATAAATGTTTAGCTTCATTTTAGTTGGTAGAGCTATGACTTTAACCACCCTGTGCTCCTTTGGCTGCTATTTTTATGGAAAACTATTTCCATCTCTCCATTTTTCATTGTATCTCTTGGCTATAAATGCCTCTGGAGAGATGCTCAGTAGTTCAGAATGCTTTCTGATTTCCCAGAGTATGCACATTCAACCCCCAGTACTCACATCAGGCGGTTCACAACTGGCAGTAACTTTAGCTTCATGGAATCTGATGTCATCTTCTGTTCTGCAGACACACACACACACACACGTACATGTGACATACAGGGAAACACACAAAAATATTTAAAATTAATCTAAATTAAAAAATAAAATTAAGCCGGATGGTAGTGGCGCACACCTTTAATCTCAGCACTCGGGAGGCAGAGGCAGGCGGATCTCTGTGAGTTCGAGGCCAGCCTGGTCTACAAGAGCTAGTTCCAGGATAGGAACCAAAAGCTACTGAGAAACCCTGTTTTGAAAATCCAAAAATAAATAAATAAATAAATAAATAATAAATAAAATTAGTCTCTTAGGCTGGATGCAATGACATGCACTATAATCCCAGTGGTTGGGAGGCTGAAGTAACAGGATTGGGAGCTCAAATTTACCCAGGTCTACACAGGGAGTTTCCGGTCAGTCTAGGTTTATTAGAGCGACTCTGTCTCAAATACAAATTAATTAGTTAATAGTGTCAAAGAGACACCATTAGTTTGATGTGGAGCTTATTTGTTAATCTTTACCTTTTTATTGCAGAATTTAAACGATTTATACTTCAAATAATTGATGATAAAAGCATCCATCATTGCTGTTGGTTTTCTCTGTGCTTCAAAACTTTTGTGGCCAATGTAAATGGAGTTACAAGCACAGAAAGGAGACAAGAAAATAAATAAAAAGCTTGAAAATTACTCCAGATAGTAGTTTCTGTTTATAGTTATAGTTACTATGATGACAGAATGTCTGTCTTTACAGTTGTCTTTACCCTTAGAGTAAAACTCATTTTTACAGAACATCATTCTTCAAAGCTGCTCTGGTATGAACCTCAGAACCACTCAATGTCTCAGCCCTGGGGCTGCCTACTTTGTAACTCATTGAACAAGGAGAAAATCTGGGAGTATAAAAGGAATTTTCAACAGTACAGCTCCACAGCATCCATCCATGTAATTTTCAATGTGCTGTATTTTAAAAGGCAAAGACATAAGCAGGTGTGGCCTGGCATTTTCTCATGCTAATGGCGATTTGCACAGCAGCCACATGTGTTAGCCATGTGGTCTCCAGGCTCCTGAGACCCTCAGTTTTCTTTCTTTTTTATTTTGTTGTTCATATTGTTTTAATGCTGATCATCTTTTTAATGTGTGTTTAAAAAATTAAGTCCCCTGAACATTGTGTATTGGGCTGCTTGCCTTTTTGATGTTTAATTGTAGGGCTTCACACATTCTGGACATTAATAAAATGGTATTACTTTTCTGTTATAAATGTTAGCTGCATTTTGCTTTGGTGGAACTACTACTTCTGTCACTCTGCTGCTTCTTTGGCCACTGTTTTGTTGAGACAAGGTCTCATAGAAGTTCACAGGCTGGCCTTGAACTTCTGATCCTTCTCAGGGCTGGGATGACAGGAGTGCACCTCAGTGACTTGTTTATGTGGAGCTGGAAGTGAAAGTATGGACTGACTTTCTTTATATTGTTGTCATCTGGACAGCCAGAGTTTTCAGGAGGATTGAAGAATCTTTGGTACTGCAATATTTCTGACTTTTCCAAAGACCTTTCCTCAAGTCACTCAGCAATACTGAGAATGGAAATGTCTTATAGTCTTTATATCTCAGGATACAATAAAATCACTACCCTGCTTGTCTAGTGGTGCTTAGTCTTCCTTAAACATGAGGAATAGAGAGACTGAAACAACAGAGAGACCTGTTTTTAATCACAGACAGGAATCCAGCTTTGACAGGCCAGAGACACTGGCTTTCTGCAGGAGAAATGTGGTGGACAAATTTGTCTTTGAAAGAAGCAGTGGCCATTTCTTCTTTCTTAAAACACAAAAGACAATAAGCAAATTGGCCTGTTCTTCCAAAGTCATAATAAAATGGAAGAAGGTGTCTGAACAGTGGCCAGGGCTTTAGCCATTGCTTGCTTCTGCCTGCCAAGCATTCTCAACCTTCACTAAATATTACAATCAATACAAGGCTTAGAAACATCCTGATTTCAGGTTCTCATCAAACAATTAAGTTAGAATATTTAATTCTATTAAAAGGGGATTTCTGTATAGTTAAAATTCCTAGACAAAAGGTTAAGGACTTAACTCAGTGGTATACCACTTGCCAAGAAAGCTGAAGACTCTGGGTTTGGTCTCCAGCACAAGGAGAGTCTTAAGTGTGGATAAGACAGAAATCATTGCAAGAAAGAAAGAGGAAGTCATAGAAAGGCATTTTTCCCTGCCTGAAGTTCTAGGCTGGTTTTCCATCGCACAGAGTAACCCGATGTGGGAGGAGCAGTCAGAGCAGTCGGATTATTGCTCTGCTTTCATTTCTGAGGCATTGCGCAGACAATAGGATCAGCAGAAAGAGAGCTTTTTTTTTCACGCCTTGAAAACATCAGCAGAATTTAAGAAAACACAAACTGAGTAGTCCACGTGTTTGGAAACAAGTATTTCTTCAGAGGCAGAAGATGAAAGAAAGAGACGAATAATAATAATAACAAAACTCCCTTGTCCTCTACTTTGAGAAGAATCCACAGGGGACATTTTGTTCTTCTCACTTTGTCTTCATCTACCGTGTCAGGAGGGAACAAAGGGAACTAGTTAAGAGGCTTCCTGGACGTTGTTAACACAGCGCTCTTCTTCTTCGTCTAATTTTTTTTTTTTTTTTTTTTTTTTGGTTTTTTCGAGACAGGGTTTCTCTGTGGCTTTGGAGCCTGTCCTGGAACTAGCTCTGTAGACCAGGCTGGTCTCGAACTCACAGAGATCCGCCTGCCTCTGCCTCCCGAGTGCTGGGATTGAAGGCGTGCGCCACCATCGCCCGGCTTCTTCGTCTAATTTTGTTCAGGGCATCAGAATCTTGCTCCTCTGAAGATCAGAACTGTAAAGCACAGCACATGCCACCCAACACAGACACACATACACACACACACACACACACACACACACACACATGCACGCACACACACATGCACGCACACACATGCACACACACACATGCACGCACACACATGCACACACATACACACACACACGCACACTATACACACACACACACAGGCACGCACACACATGCACACACATACACAGGCCTGCATATATACACTCCATGTCAGAATTTAGTGGACACAGGTATTAAAAACTTGAACAGGGACTCAGAATGTCAGCAGTGGCAGGGTGTGTTAATGATGAATGTACTTTAGAAAGGAGAGCTCAAAATTGGAGACTAAAGGTGGAATGAACTCAAGTGTTTAAATAAGGTGACCCCGTATTTGAATATTTGATCTCCAGTGGGTGGAACTGTTTGGGAAAGATTAAGGTACAATTTTGTTGAAGGAGATGTGTCACTGAGTGTCAAAACCCTAGTCATTTCTTTTAGCTCTTTCTGCCTCAGACTTGTGAATCAAGATATAAGCTCTCAGCACCACCATCACAGGCTCATCCTCTGAAATTGTAAGTTTAAACGAAATACTGTTTTTTGCCTTGCTGATGGTGTTTTGTTGCAGCAATAGAAACATAACTATGACATCAGGTATTGAAATGAACACACTGAATAAATAAAAACAGTATTTTCCTAAAGAGACTTAGGCCCTGGTTTGTGGCTGTTTCTTACTATTTGATATATTTTGTCTAAGAGGGAGAAGGAGACTCATAGGACTCAGGAAATTCATGAAACCTCTGAGACACACGAAACTAGTATAGCATTTACAAGGCACAAGACCCTTCTCGAGGTTTATAGAGGAACTCCACACTTGCTAGATGGAGGAGACTCTTTGGTGGGGTGGTCTGAAAGTAGGACAGGAAGTTCCAGGGACACAGCTTTCATGAGTCTGTGCTCTGGCTATGGTAGGTGGGACACAGCTTTCGTGAGTCTGTGCTCTGGCTATGGTAGGTCTTTCTGTGGTGCAGATGCCTGTGGGTCATCCATGTTTCTGGGGGTTTCTCCAATATGCTCACTAGTCTATTAAGCTAGACTGGGTGGAGACATTTCTGTGGTCTGCCTGTCCTGTTCTCCATTAGGGATGAGTGGATTTCTGTTTCTGTCACCTTAGGAAACATTCTGATTTTTAAGGTTCCTCATATTGTGCTTTCGTGGAAAAAGCAATTATTATAAAGAAATCTCCTTGTTTCCTTTAAATACAATGTGAACAAGTAGAGAACAGAGCTCTGGCCACAGCAGGAATATTTTTTCCTAGTCAGTGAAATGAAATGCCTAGTGAATATTTAGTCTCAGCTTGAACTGTGCACAGGGAAACAGTGCCAAGCATGCAATGCTGGGGATGGTGGTGCTAGCCAAGGACTTCCAGCATCGACACCACTATCACACAGAAGTTTCTTCATAGGTTGTTGTAGTCCTTTGGGTCTCCCATTTCTAGTTTGTAGATGCCACCCAGATAAACTCAATATGAGCTAGCATTTCTATGTGCCTTGAAGGCTCTCTCTCTCTCTCTCTCTCTCTCTCTCTCTCTCTCTTCCTTTCTTCCTTCCTTCCTTCCTTCCTTCCTTCCTTCCTTCCTTCCTTCCTTTCTTTCTTGCTTTAGGTTTTTGGAGACAGGGTTTATCTGTGTAGCCCTGACTGTCCTGGAAATTGCTTTGTAAACCAGGCTGGCCTCAAACTCACAGAAATCTGCCTCTGTCTCCTGAGTACTGGGATTAAAGGTATATGGCACCATGTCTGGCTTTCTATTTTTTTTCAAAAAGATTTTGTTTTAGTTTTAAGTTATGCACATTTTGTATGTGTGGTATGTGTACCTATGAGTACAGGTGACAAGAGTTCACTAGAAAGTGTCAAGTCACCTGCAGCTGGAGTCTCAGACAGTGAGGCATGCAATGTCGATACTGGGGACCAAACTTGGTTTCTTTGTGAGAATAGTTATGAGGTTAACCTCTGATCCAGAGCCCCAACTCAAGTTTTCTATTGTTTAAGCTCTTTACATTACTGTGTAAAAGGAAATTTAGAGATCAAAAACCACCACAGAGGAGAATTATCTCTCATACGCATGAAGCCTGTGCATTTCACTGGGCTTCGGGTTCAAGGAATAAAGGAGATCTTCAGGTTTAGACAGGGTAGGTGGCTTCTAATTTGACTACATTCTGCTAGCAGTGGAAAACAGCAATTATGCCATGCATTTTGGGTCCCAGATTTCCTTGTTTTGCACAATGATACTCTGTTATTGCACAGGAAAAAATGAAAGCAGATAAAGGAAACATACAGACTCAAAAGCAGTGTATAAGAAGGCCCAGTATTTACTCACTCCTACCTTACATCCCTATTAGGTGGGACGTGAAAAGCACACTCATGACAAATGCTTAGAAGCTACTGACAGGTGGGTCCACTCTTCCCTCCTGCCACCACAGCCTATCACAGCATATACCACTGCCAGAAGCCCTTCCCTGGATGTTGGAGGAGTCCACTGCTGTACTGTGCTGACTCTGCCCAGTGTCCTCAATGTTCAGGGTAGCTCTGTGCACAGAGTAGATGGGTGTAGGAACTGAAAGTGCAGAAAAGCAAGCACCCCAAAGGAAGAGGGATTAGTCCCATGCATTAGAGCTGCTAGATTAAGAACATCTATGCTATCACTAATTTAAGAGTGGACTATGACTTGAAGTTTCCATGAGAACAATTTTTTTTACATTGAAATAGTAATTTATGTGAGATTACTTATTACAGATTTTTAAATACATATGTAGCATATATGCTATCCTTTATGACTCTGTGAAAAAATACTCTCATTTTTATCTGAAATGAGTGAACAAAGCAAGGCACCTTGCCCAGATTGGTATAGTTAATAAGCTGCAGCCTGGGAATTCTAACCCAAGTCAGTTTTCAGGTCAGTGCCGTGCATCTGCTCCTTGAATGATGTAAGAAGCCTGTGTGTTGCAGTGAAGCTGCCAACCTAATAATCAATTAACTTCTAATTTTTTTATATTTAAATTTTTCTTTGATAAAATGTGGCCAGGGTGTTGTTCTTCCCAGGGTTTTTCGATAAGACACGCCCACATGCCTTGGAAACATTCCTGAAGTGGCACATGTCCTACTCATGTTTCTGCAGCCTTGTGGTTCTGTTGTACAGAAGTATTGAATGTATTGTAGCCCTGTGGGTGTCTGAGAGTTTCTAGTTTTTGTTATCACACATTGTGATGGTTAATATTGATGGAATCATATGGAGACTCCTATTGGGCCCGTGAGGGATTATCTAGATTATGTTAACAGAGCCGGTAAGACCATCCTGAATGTGGATAGTGCCATTCTGTGGACTAAAGACTTAGACTGGATGCACAGGAGAAATTTAGCTGAGCACAGGCATGCTCACTACCTTCTGACTGTGGACAAAATGTGACCAGCTGTCTTCTAATCCTGCTGCCGCTCTTTTGCTGCCAGGATGACTTCCTTCTTCATCACTTCTTCACTATTGTCGTGAAGAGAAACCATGACTAACACAACTCTTAGAAAAGAAAATGATTAATTGGGAGTTTATTCATAGCTTTCCATTATTGTCATGGCAAGAAGCATGGTGGTGAGCAGGCAGACATGGTGCTGGAGAAGTAGATGATAGTTCTGTATATAGATTGACAGGCAGCAGGAAGAGAGAGTGACACTGGGCCTGAATTGAGCTTCTGAAACCTTAAAACCCACCCCCAAGTGCAAATGACACATTTTTTTCAAACAGGTCCATAGCTACTCCAACAAGACCACACCCAGTCCTTGTAATCCTTTCAAACAATTCCACTTCCTGGTGACCAAGCATTCAATATATGTACCTATGGAAACCGTTCTCATTCAAACTACCACAACTGTATTCCTGGAAATATGAGATAAAATAATCTCTTTCTTCATTTGGTTGCTTTGGTTAGGTATTTTGACTCCATTATATGTAAAGTTCCTAATACAAAATGTTACAGGATCTTTTGAGGAAACTTTGGAATAGTTTCCTATTATCTATATCCAGAACAAGTTTAGCAGAATGACTGAGTCAGACTACTGGCAAAACAGTGATAGGCAAAGCACAATGACCTACAGAAGAATTAATCTGTGTATGTATATGTACTGGGACTTACCACTCATTTCTGTTTTAATCTAATGAGTAGAGCATCAGCTTCATTGTGATACGATTCACATTCCATAATCCTAACCTTTTAAACATCTATAATTCTGTGGTATAAGCAAAATGCATTCTGTTTTTGAGGTTTTAATTTAGCCACATTGTGCAAGTGTGTGAGTCTTCAATGTGGGAATGTGTTTATCAGCCCAGAGACTGACATTCATCACATATTCATCACTCTCCAGCAGATTCTCTCCATTCTCCCTTCCACCAATTCTATCTCTGGCAAACAGTGATCATTCACTTTCCATTTCACTAAATTTGGTGGTCATTCTGGGCATTCCATATAAATAGGATAAATGCGTGTGGTAGTTTGAATGTAACTGTCCCACATAATTTCATAGGAAGTGGCACTATTATGAGGCGTGACCTTGTGGAGTGGGTGTGGCCTTGTGAGAAGAAGTGTGTCACTGTGGGAGTGAGCTTTGAAGTCCCATATGCTCAGAATATTACCCAATGTCACAGTCAACTTCCTGTTGCCTATAAGATATAGGACTCTCAAGTACTTCTCCAGGACCATGTCTGCCTTTTGCATGCCTCTATGCTTCCCACCATGATGATAATGGATCGAATCTCTGAATTGTAAGCAAGCCACCCCAATGAAATGTTTTCCTTTGTAAGAGTTGCCATGGCCATCTTCACAACAATAGAAACCCTAACTAAGACAGACGATGATACCAGGAACTGTGGAATTTCTATAATAGGCCTGGCCTTGGGGAGTTTGGGTGAGGAAAGCTGTGGAATGCTTTATGCACTGCCTAGTGGGCCATACTGGTAGAAAAATGGAAGACAGTGGTACTGAATGTGATTTGATGAATTGTGGGGATCAAGAAGTTTAAGAAGAGAAAAATGTGGCCTAAAGATTGGTCTTGTGATATTTTGGTAAAGAAAGTGACTGATTTTTGCCCTTGTCCAAAGAGCCTGCCTGAGGCTAAAGTGAAGACTTTTGGATTAATTCCATTGAAAGAAGAAATCTCAAAACAGCCTAGTCTAGACTCTTCATGTGGTTTTAGTGTTAACTCTGAAGAATATTTACAGTGAAAAGGAGCAAATTGAGCAAGAAAAGATATTTGAGAAGAAAAAGAGAATCAAAAAGTGGAATGAAGCTAAGTTTTGTGTTCAAGGAGATAAGCAAAGTAAAAAATGGAATAAAGGGAATAGTGACCTCAGGGCAAAAACCCCATCTAGTTAAATTTCCAACTTGTAAAAAAGAATTAAAGAAAAACTTAGAGCCAGGCATCGTGGTGCATACTTTTAATCCCAGGCCTAGAAAAGCAGAGGCTGGTAGATTTCTGAAGTTTGAGGTCAGCCTGGTATAGAGATCCAGTTTCAGGACAGCCCATCTCAGGAAGTAAAGTACAGAAAGCAGACGAACAAGGGGGTCATGTTCCAACTCCAGAAAGCAGCAGAACTTGGCAGCTTTGGTTACATGGCTCTGGATTGAGAGTTAAGAACAGAAGAAACAGGTTATAGAATTTATCCCTGAGATTAAGGAAAGCCAGTGAGGCCAGACATGTGTCAGGGGTGTTCTGAATGGAGACCTAGTAGAGAGGCCATTCATGAAGCTGTGAAGTTTCAACCTGGATTCCTGTGACCCAAGATGTTAGAGATGCCAGAGTCATGGGATACCTGACAAAAAGAGCTGCTGACAGGGAGTAGAACCAGCCCCAGGGAAAGAACTGTGCTGCAGTTAACAAAGCTGAAGGAGTTGGATATCAGACAAGCGTTTTACATCGGACATGGAGATAAAGAGTTTGGTGTTTGCCCAGCTGGTTTTTGGTATTGCTTTGGTCTAGTATTTCTCCACTATGCTCTCTTCCATGCATTTTGGAATGGTAATGTATATTCTGTGCCATTATATGTTGGAAGTATGTGCTCTGATTTTTATTTTTATTTTTTACAGGTGATTATAGTTAAGAGAGTGCATGAATCTCAGAAGAGACTTGTGAACTTTGGACTTTCAAACATTGTTAGATTGTGATAGATTATGGAGACTTTTGAAGTTAGACTACATGAATTTTGCATTATGATGATCTTACAAAGTTATAGGGGCCAAGGAGTGGAATATGGTAGTTTGAATGTAATTGGCCCTCATAATCTTATAGGAAGTGGTATTATTAGAAATATTAGTGGCTTTGTTAGAGGAGGTATGGCCTTGTTGCAGGAAGTGTGCCACTGTGGGGGAGAACCTTGAGGTTTCTGATGCTCAGGATAATGTTCACCATGTCCGCCTTCAGGCTGCATGCTCCCTGCCATGATGATAATGGATTGAACCTCTGGAAATGTAATCAACTCACCCCAATTAAATGTTTTCCTTTATAAGACTTGCTGTGGTCATGGTGTCTCTTATCAGCTATAGAAATTCTAATTAAGACAATGCAAAAAAACATTGCCTTCTGTATCTGGTTTATTTAAGGAAGTGTACAGTGTTCTATGTTTACCTATGCTGTAGCATGAATTAGTACTTCCTTTATGAAATCTGACCCAGTGTTGGGGAAGGATGCTTGTTCATTCCCAGCTGTCCACAATCAAAATAATCACACAGAAACTATGTATTTGCAGTATTATTTGGCCAACAGCTTAGGCATATTTCTATCTAGTTCTTATATCCTAAACTAACCCATCTCCATTAACCTATCCATTACTATGAGGTTGTGGCCTATTGGCAAAGTTTCAGTGGGCTCTGGCGGAGGTGTCTGTCTCCTATGGTGGCTACATGGCTTCTCCTCGACTGTGCCTACTCTCTCTATGTATATCTCTTCCAGCCTGGCTGTATTCTATTAAGCAGCTTCTTTATTAACCAATAAAAGCCACACATATGCAGAAGGACTTCCCGCACTCTGTTCAAATGAAAAGGAGGGTTTTAACTTTAACATAGTAAAATTACATATAACAAAAGAGTTATCAAGCAAGAATTACAGTTATAATATTTGCTACTTTATCTTTATCATAACTAAGGAAAACTATAATTATATCTATCTCTTCTTCAACTCCATCAAAGACCCCAGAATGATATCATATTACCTAAGTTAAAAGGAAGTGCATTGTAAGCAACTTCCAAAACTCTAGAAATGATAGAGACATCTCACTACCTGGATAGTTACTCAAAGTTCTTCTGTATCATTGGGGCATCCATATTCAGCCTATGAGCCCATAGTATCCAGCAGACTTTTCCACGAAGCAGGGCAGTTTGTCAGTCACTTTCTTCTGTATTCTACAGAATGTCTGGCAGACTCTTTCATGAAGCATGAACCCCAAAGGACTGTTTCACTTTTAGGCAAGTTCAGCAGTCATTTTTCTGTGGGTCCTCCATATTCAGTTAATACAGCATACCATTAAGCAATCTAGGCAAGAATAATTTCTTGCCCAAATGGCTATGAAACTCCATAATGAAAGCCCATCTCCCTCTTAGTACTGCCAGGAGCAGAGGTGTCTCATTGTCATGAAAAGTCCTAAATTCTTTAAACATTTTAAATGTCATATTCTGTTAGTCTTTGAAAAGTTTGAAGATTATCTAACTGAAATATATCTTTATGTATCTAGAAAACCTAACTAACATGACTACAAGCTTGACTATTATAGATGACTATCTATTAACCTGTATTTCTTAATTATACTACATTTTAAAATAAACTGCATAAGCACAACACCTTAATCAAGATCATAAATATACATATAACAAAATTGACCAAAAATTTGTATAAACCAAAATCCATACCAATACAAAGTATTCAGATCTATAGCAACCCAGTACCTATGGCTCCTTCCAGCACTTCTTACCCTGCCACTACCCTAAACCTCTCCAGCCCAGAGCTTTTCTTCCCTTCCTCCATCCTTTCATTTCCATAAACTTGGTCACTGCAGTTTTCACAATCTTGCTTCCTGTGGACTCTTTTAGTCTTTTTAGCTCCCCTCTCCTCTTTTTTCTCTTTTTCTTTGCTCTTCCCCCTCTCTGTCCTTATGGCCTTGTCTATTATGTTAGCCATGTTTAGTCTGGACTCTTCCAGATCCTCTGGCCATATGTTCCCATTTAACTACAGTAAAACCCTTCTCCTCAACCACATCTAGGATTAGTCATGTTTTATGTAGGTTGGAGCTCCTTGCATAGGCACACTGCAGTTGTTTTGTAGGTTGGAGCTGCCCTGCATAGGCACAATACAGTTGTTTTCTAGATTGGAACTACCCTGTATAGGCACACTGCAGTTGCTTTGTTCTTCAACTGATGGACATTTGGGTTGTCTATGCTCTCTTTCACGAATAATGTTGTAGGTCCTTATGGCTTTATACCATGAGAATATAAAAGAAGACCTTTAGTTATTCTCCTAGAATCCATATGGCCATCACTGCACCTTAACCATTTGCACGTCTTGAAATTAGAAAGTTTAAGCTATTCAACTGTGTTCTTTTTAAAGAATTTTCTGCCTTTCTGGCCCATGGATGACCTTGTCAGTATCTTCAAAGAAACATGAGGTTTGGGTAAATGTTGCACTGAGTCATTGTTTAGGCATTTAATGATGCCGTTAGAGACAGCCTTCAGATAGCTCCTCTGACTCCCACCTGCTTCAGTGAGAAAGCTTTTTGTCTGCTCAATTCTCAATGTAGCATTTTGTCTCCCACTGAGCTTGAAAAGTGCATTCTTCTGGCTTAGTCATTGCTAATTCCAAGTCACTTTAATAATTAATATTAGACCTCACTCCTGCCGAGCTGACAGACAGGTGCCTCTGGCTCTCATCTTGCTTTTTAATTGGCACCTTGTGAGCTTCAAACTGCACAGTGCAAATGAGTGAAATACCAGGTCTGGCTGACATTTTCTTGTTGACAAAAAAATCAGCAAGCTCATCCTAAGGAGTGTTTCAGGTACAGCTGCAGAAATGGTTCTGACTGAAGGAGGATAAATGATCCCATGATGCACTTTGCTCCCCATGCTTCTGTAATTATATAGTCATGGGGTTAAAATGTAGGCAAGGCTGGGGACAGATTCCACTTGAAAGACTGAGGTTTATCATCTAGTGGTGCAACAAGTCGGGCATAGTCAGCCCTACAGGACTAAGAGCAGACACTTGCAGAAGTCATGTCTGCAGAGAGCAGGAAAACACTAATTTAATATCAGTGTTGGGCTCCATCATGCCACCATCTAAATGCAGAGCTGGGAGATGACTGCAAACCAAGGGAATTGTGACAATCATATGTCAACAATACGAAGTCAGTCGGTGATGTAGAGTATGAAAGGCATAAGAAAGCATTTCAGAAGTCTGTGTGAGGATGTGCACGTAGCCATTACACTGAAGTTCTCAGTTTTATGCCTCAGGAATCAGTTAGATGCTTAGAAAATAGAAATAGGAAAAGTTCATAATTTGAGTGCACATTTAAATGAATTTTCCAAATCAGTTTAAATGGCATTCTCATTCAATTTTCTTTCCAAAAATTGTACTTTGGGTTATTATTTTGAATAAACACAGTTCTTTAAAAATTTTAAATTTAAAAGTAGCTTTGTAAAAAAAAACCTTGCCGGGCGATGGTGGTGCATGCCTTTAATCCCAGCACTCAGGAGGCAGAGGCAGGCGGATCTCTGTGAGTTCGAGACCAGCCTGGTCTACAGAGCTAGTCCCAGGACAAGCTCCAAAGCCACAGCGAAACCCTGTCTCGAAAAAAACCAAAAAAAAAACTTCATTTAAGTGTTTTTTTTTTTTCAGAAATGGCAGGAGGTATCCACCCCCATTCCCATGGGGTTGTGCTTTTAAGCCTAAATTCAACCACTTCCATTGAGACAAAATCGTCACTGTAACCAAAAAGGTAGAGGGTAAGGTCACCATTCCAAATACAAAACCTCTAGTTAATGTTGAACTTCATTAAAAAGTACACAACTTTTCTAAATATTTCCCCAATATTACACAGATCGTAATTATAATAAAATAGAAACACATGGCCTTTTTGTTTTCTACATTTGGTGTTTTGTGACCCTCAAAATAACAGATCATTTTTTAGAGAGAAGGAACATTGGACCATTGGGTAAAATGCAATTTATCTCTGCACATATGTATCACTAGGATTTGTATTCACAAGGTAAGCAGTCTGAGATCCCACTCCATGAATTTCCTATGTTGAATCTAATCCAATGTAATCTGATCTCATCTAGTCTAATCTAATGTCACTTGGTTTTACATTTGTTCTGAAATGAGGGTTACCCCCAGGCCAGACCCAAGAACTCAGCTCCTTACCAGTATTCATAGTGATTCTTACCTGGGTTCACTACCAGATCAGCAAATGCAGACTCCTGGAAACACACCATATTCTTTCTTCTCCTAGAGGTACCAATTGCTGACCTGTTCCAGCCCCAGCCGAAAGTATTTATGCTCTGTTATCCTACCATGCTTGTGTTGAGTGCTCAGTAAGCCAAGGGGGTCTGGATGCTAGTGTCTTCAAAGCCACAAAATCGTCGAGCTCACATAGGCTTTACAATAGAGGGGAGACATGTCCTTGCTCAGCTTTCTGTTATTGCAGCAGGGCAGAGAAAGTCTTCTGGCTTTTATCCTATGTTGGTTTAAGCTCAGTTCCATGCTTTTAAAGATAGTGGGAATAACAGTTTACAGGATACTTTGTATGTGGCCACTGTACAGATACAGTGGTTTTCTTGCTCTGCCCACGACCCAAGATAAAATGTTACCTTGCTTCATTATCATTGTAACTTTGACCCATGTTTGTCTTTTCCATGCTCTTCTTTACCTCCAAGAGTGCAAATACATTGATTCATTTTCCCAGGAATGTTTCATTCCATCCACTAGCTTGTGTCAGATGTCAGGGTTGAGTCTGCAATAGTGACTTTCTTTGTTCCACAATGAGAAGCATCAGTGATGAGGTATAACCTAAGGGTGACATACTCTGTGCTCTTCTGGGTGCCCTCCATGATCCAGTACTGAGAAACATGATTCAGGGGAGTTTTGTTTGAAGCATTATTAAAAGGTCCTTTTTAAGATCTGAGTAGACTGGGAGCATGGGGACTGTAGAAGAGGGTAGAAGAGGAAAATATATAGCTCAATAAAAACAATAACAAAAACAAAAAAGAAGAGGAACTTTTTTTTTAAAAAAAAAAAGGTCATTTTTTTCCCTCTTAAGATGTGAATGCTTGGGAATTGTATTTTCTATCTCTCCAACAGGGATAGGTGCTCTGGGTACCACCCTGCTTCCACATCAGGCTTCAACAGGTAAGTGTTAGGCAGTAAATCAGTCTGGAGGACTTGCTGCCTAACAAACTTACCTTTGAAGCCAGTTAAAGTTTTCTATGTCTTGTGACTAAAAGTCATTGAACACCATCCCCTATCCCTGCTTCCTCTCCTGATGGCTCCTGATATTTAGGGTTGTGGTGAGATGTGACTCTCTTGAATTTGTTCGCTGAAGCCTAGGTCAGATGGCCTGCTGTTCTGTTCTTACTGTTCTTAAATTGTGCTGCCAGTGTTTGTATAGTATTCTGATCAATGGCTAGCAAATAATTTTAAAAGGAAAAGAATATTTTGTCTTCACCATTAGGACACAATGCTTAAGAGACCAGCTATAAGTAGATGTTGCGATTGCTGAGAGGAGCAGGCCTTTGTCTGGAGTGTGCCAGTCTTGTGTCTAACCACTGAGGCCTAGTCGGCTCAGGTTCTGCCCTCCTTAGTTTGACAGAGTTGCTTACTGTCTTTGTCTAACCCACTCTCATGTCTGGCTCCCATTCTCAGTCATGCTTCTTTTCCTGCACTGTACCGACGTGATCAGCCTGATGATCCCTTTGGTTTGCTTCTAACACCCTGTGACAACTGGTGAAATTATTATCCTCTTTCTGTTTCTTTGTCTATTTTAACTTTGTGCACACCCTTTCCCCAGCTCTGCATAAAGGGGTCAAGGCAGCTCTCCTGTTTCTTACTTCTGAAATACTTGGAAAAATGTAAAGTAACAAAATTCACATGGTTAATTTATTAACCTAAATTAAATGGATGGGCAATGAAAGAACAGGCTTGACAAACTCACATGTTACATCCTGAGGATTATTTGAACATTTTCACAAGAAATAGTGTTTTTGGCTTATGTGGAAATGAAAAGTCTTCTGTACTGTGACAGGCTGTCAGCTGATCTTAGGTTATATAAGTCATGTGGAGAAAATAAGTGCTCATCACTTATCATGAAGTCATTCTAGGAGGACAGTTCTCAGAACCATGTTCTGGGAAATGATATCACTGTCCTCCACGATGACAGTTAGCAATTTCTTCACAGTCTGGAAATAATTCAGAAGTTGTGCCCATGGCTTTACTTCCAGGAGGAAAACCAGAATGATTTGTGTTGTTTGGAGGTGCTGCCTAGGTGCCATGTTAGCATCAAACCCATAATTCACCTGCCTCATTCTCATAAGTGCCAGAATTATAGCTGTGTACAACCATGCCTGCTTGGGAGTTTTCCTGTAAAATGCAGTCATTTAGACCACTAATACTCTATAACTTCTGTAAGACCTCCTGTGCACCAAAGCTTAACTAGAAGTAAAATATTTGTACGTATACACACACACATACATACCTGCATTAGTTATGTGAACCACTATGCCAGACACTCAAGATAAATGACTTGTGAGGAATATGCTTCAGTTCCAGCCGGTCTCTCAATGGCGACGTGGTCCCACTACTCTCAGACCTTCAGCAATGCTGTCAACCGTGTGGTGGAGACAGAGACTGCTCTCTTGGGCAGCAAATGGGAATGGGAAGAAGAGCTCCGGTTTCCACAACTCATTTCGACAACATAGTACCAATGACTGATAAAATCGCTGACAACACCTGGCATATAGCTCAAAATAGCAACATCTTGTGATACAAGTCTTTAACACAGACCTCTGGGGGATGGGACATTATCAAACTGTAGCAGCATCTTTAATTCATGCTTGTGAGATCATTCAAACATGCACGGGATTAGAAGAAGCTGACAGTGAATGTGCAAATGTCAATCATGCAACT
The DNA here is from genome assembly GCA_025134845.1 of Neodon shergylaensis. Taxonomy (NCBI): domain Eukaryota; kingdom Metazoa; phylum Chordata; class Mammalia; order Rodentia; family Cricetidae; genus Neodon; species Neodon shergylaensis. The sequence goes on along the minus strand of JABTXL010004539.1, from coordinate 3,440,380 downwards.
TGGACAGCTGACAAAATGGATGACTTATTTCACGGACATATCCCCCACTGTTTTCTAGTTATTTCAGTCACTGACTATACCACTTTACTGTCGAGGTACCAGATATGCATGTCAATCATGTGCTGTGTTACTCATGTGTGGAGTGAATCAGTAAATCAAGTCACTCACATTTAGTGAGCACTAATTTCATACCTGTATTGTTCTAGTTAAAATAAAGTTTTTCTTTTTGTTTTTAAAAAAAACAGTTTTGGGGGACTTTTAAACTAGGCCTCATGGTGGCAATAATTTTTAAAGAGCTATGTGGAAACACAGTCGAAATGCCATAAAGCTCATAATTCCAAACTTATGACTTGATGAATCCAATGAGGCTACAGAGGAGAGTATACATTGGTGGTAGCAATTCTTCACCTTCAAACTTGCTTTGCCCATAATGACTATAAACAGTGCCTGTAATACCATGTATTCAATGAACACTTGTTGAGTAGGTAAGTAAAAACTTAAACCTTCAGGGAGCTCTTCCTATAATAAATTAGATAAAATATTCCTATACAAAGAGAAATAATGTACAAAATTTCCTCAGTTATTCATTGAATTAGAATATTTGTATCAAATGCCTAATCAATATGTACAAGGTAGAATTGTTATTTTAAGTTTTAAGCTAACAGAAAATTTCTGATAGATTAAAAAACAATAGCTTTGAGCCAGGTGGTGTTGAAATAGGAGTGGCGGGGCTGTGTCCCGCCACCCAGCTGCCCGCACGGCTAGCTTTATACCTGAAATAATTACACGGAAACTATATTCTTTTAAACACTGCCTGGCCCATTAGTTCCAGCCTCTTATTGGCAGCTCTTACATATCGATCTAACCCATTTCTAATATCCCTGTAACACCACAAGGTATCTTACCAGGGAAGATCTTAACCTGCATCTGTGTTCGGTAGGAGAATCATGGCGACCCCTTGACTCAGCTTCTTTCTCCCAGCATTCTGTTCTGTTTACTCCACCTACCTAATTTTATGTCCTATTAAAGGGCCAAGGCAGTCTCTTTATTTAACCAATGAAATTAACACAAAACAGAAGACTCTCCCCCATCATTTCCCTTTTTTCTGTTTAAACAAAAAAGAAAGGCTTTCACTTTAACATAGTAAGATTACATATAACAAAACAGATATCAAGCAAGAATTACAGTTACAATATTTATATCTACTTTATCTTTTATCATAACCAAGGAAAACTATAACTATAACTAACCATTCTTCAACTCCATCAAAGACTCCAGAAGAATATAATATTACCTAAGCAAACAAGAAATTCAAAGCTGTAGAAATGACAGAGACATCTTGCTGTCTGGACAGTCACCCAAAGTTCCTCTGTACCGTTGGGGCATCCATCTTCTGCCTTCAGGCCCATAGTATCCAGCAGACATTTCCATGAAGCAGGAAATTTCAAAGACAGTCACTATCTGCTGTGTCCTGCAGAATGTCTTGCAGACTCTTTCATGAGTCATGAACCCCAAAAGACCGTTTCACCTTTAGGCAAGTTCAGCAGTCCTCTCTCTGTGGGTTCTCTGTGTCCATTTTATGCAACAGTCCAGGCAAGAGCAGTTTCTTACCCAAATGGCTATCAAACTCCATAAGGATCCTCTTCGATGCCCATCTTCCTCTCAAAGTAGATTGGTGCCGCCAGGAGCAGACATGTCTCATTGTCATGAAAAGTCCTAAGTTATTAAAATATTTTAAATGCCATATTCTGCAGCCTTTGAGAGATATGAAGAATGCCTATAAGAAATATATCTCTATATATCTAGAAAATCTAAGTAACATGATTACAAACTTGACTATTATTTATGATTATCCATAAACAACCTATATTTCCTAATTATACATTACATTTTAAAAATGAACTATACAATCACAATACCTTAATCAAGATCAGAAATACATATACATATAACAAAATTGACCTTAAAATCCATACTAATGCAAATTATTCATACCTATATCATTTCCCTTTTTAAATGTAAAAGAACATTTATAAACAATATTTTGGGAACATGGGCGCAGTTTTTTCTCGCCAAACTGCTTCCTGCTGAATGGGGGCGCTGTTAATCAGATCATTTAGGGTGTAACCTGTGTGCCAGGTTTATCTCAGTTGGCAGTTGAGTGAAGTAATTTTTTGAGGGTGTTCACAACAACTTTTTGGGAGGTCGTGGTCTATCATACCATATTGGGATAGAATCAATCCACAGGGTCTGGACCTCTGTGAAAACAAAAGAAGACCCTCTCCAAAGCATCATATCCTTAGACCCAAATCTTGAAATCATAATACCCTTATAACCATTCTGGTTTAGCTTGGCAGCCCATGTAATGAAATGTCTCTCTGTACTTAGCTCCTTCACAGTCAAAAATTGTAAAGAAAACACAATGTACACAATCCAGACTCTCTGTGAATTTTCCATTTTTACGTGGCTTATTTTTCTTTATTTCTTTTAATCTCTTAACTATCTGTACTGGTGAAGGCGTAAGTCGCAAACAATGCCACACCAGTTTGGAATTATGATTAATAGGGTGATATTTATTTAAAGGGGAAAAAACTTAACAGATAACCGTCCCAGACAACAGCCCTCTGCGCAATCAGGAAGGAGTCTAGTTGCCAGAAACGGAGAAGGAAGCGAAGAGAGCGAGAAGAGAAGTAGCCGCTTCTTTAAAGGGAGAGAGACCACTCCCCAATGGACTGATATCTCAGTGGCTATAGGCTGGAGGAGCGGAAGGACCTCCTGCAACACCTCCCCCTTTTGTTTAAGTAAGAGAGTTCTAAACCTACTATGAAATTATATACAATAAGTACAAATATCCTATTCTAACTAGCTTAGGTCTTGTATAATAAATAACTTGGCCAAGTCATGAGAGAAAAGTAACTGCATTTATATAGTCTTCAACCCCATCAAAGATCGGAGAAGGGAAATGATGTTACCTGGGTAATTAGGAAGTTCAGTAAAACAACTTCCAAAACATGCAATAAATCACAGAGACAACTAGCTACCTGGGCAATCACCCAAAGTTACGTTTGCAGCATTGAAGCAACCAACTTTGGCTAAGGCCTAACATAACTGACATACCATTTTCAAAGGCAAGCAACTTTTCAAAACTATCTTACCCTGTCTTGGCAGGATATGACAGTCCTGTTTTATCCATTGATGCACGCTCTGTATCTCTGTCAGTGGTTGAGGTATGGGCATTTCTTTGCCCAAAGGCCAGTTCTGCCAAAAAGAAAGGCTCCAGGTGGAGTGTCTTTGGTGCTCAACATTCTCTCGGGAATAGAGCGGTGTTGCCAGGAGCAATTGTGTCTCACTACCACAAAACTCTGAGTTAGATTAAAGGCCATTTTCTACAGCTCTTTGAAGAGGTTGAAGATTATCTATCTATACTGAGTATAATCTCTATATATCTAAAGAACCTGATTAGTCTAATTATAAATGACAAACTTAGATGACTATTAATCTATATAATTCTCAATATCTATCTAACTTAAAGACTAAGACAATAAACAACTGTGTAACAAATGAAGATAATGACCTCCAAATATAAACACTGTACAAATATACATTGCAATATGGTAAATATATATCAATACACAAACATTATATAAGTATCTTAATCAGAGGTAGAAATGTACACTGCAATATGGTAAATATATACAATATATATATCAATACAATATATGTCAATACATAAAAAATATTTTAAACAGAGGTAGAAACATGCATGCATACAATAGTCAATATAATTTAACTTTGTATCAATATACAAGAATCGATACCAATATGTTTGTCTAAAAACAGTAACTCACAATTACAAATCTATTATCCCATCATCCCTCTTTTTTTTTCAAAATGATTCCTGAGCTTATAAAATTCCTCCCCCAACCCTCAACCGTATACTAATTATAATCAACCCCTAAATGATGTCCCTAAACCCAAGGGCAAACTTTACTGGGAGAGGGGACATCATCCTCTAGAATTACTTCCAGCTGTCATGGGGGCGATGTTCTTTCTGGGGGATCCTGTGAAAGTAAAATGATGGTTAAATTTCAAGATCAATGTCTTTTAAAATTGCAACTAGTCTCTGAGTATTTTGTGCAGGTCTGGCCAAAATGTTGTATAAGATGTGTACTATTTCAGCTAACCAAGTTGGAACTGTCTTGTGCAGCTGGTACCCAAAGCAGGTCTTGCAGTAGCACTATCAGTATCATGACGTCATATCAACCAGGTGGAGTTGTTGTTATGGAGCCCCATCTTCTTCCTGGAAACTTCAAATGTCACTTCAGGAAAAACTCATTGTTCATTGTGAAAAATTTAAACATTAATCATATAAACATATATATATACTCAATGAAAGGCATGATAGATATATTCAATGAAAAGTATGATAGATATGAAGAAAAGCAAAGATGTTTTCTAAATTCATATTTCTTTCTGTCCCATATAATGGCTCTTGACATGAGACAGAAACTCCAGAAACTCTGGGTTTTTCTCTTACTAACAGGCTTGGAATTGGAGAGGGACTGAGCCAGAGTCCAACTTCAAAACCAGCTTTATAAATTTAGAAATATGGTTTAATATATTTTACTTACACAACCCATTCAGTTTTTTTGATATTTCCTATTGGGCAGGTATTTTTCCATCTGTCAGTATCCAAACATTCAGGGTCCCTTGAATTTTTCAAAGATGAGTGTTTTCCTGTAGAGATAAGAACAGAACCCTGCCCCCATTCTATATGTTTTTCTTACCACCTGTATGAATATCATCATTGTGGATGAGTTGTGATTTCTCCTTTCCAAGAGGTTTCTCCTCTTCAAATCGAAATTTTATTAATTTTGATAGTATCCACAATTTTTCTTCTCCTGTGGAAACAAGAGCAAAACCCCTTCCCCAACGTAGCACATCTCCTGGCTTCCATTGAGAGGTCAGCACATCTTTGAAATAAATCGGTTGATTTAGTTCAGCAGACTTTTCCATTATCCAATGTCTTTCTGCTGCTGTTGTTCCTTTCTCATTAATGTTAAGAAAATTCAAGGTTAATAAAGCATTATGTAATCTATTTCTGGGGGTATTTTCAGTCCCTTTCTGTTTGTTCAGCATATCCTTTATAGTACGATTTGTTCTTTCTATAACTGCCTGACCTGTAGGATTATTTGGTATACCTGTAATGTGTTTTATATTATAATAATCAAAAAAGCATTTCATTTTCTTAGATACATATGCTGGACCATTATCTGTCTTTATTTGTGCAGGTATACACATGATGGCCATAACTTCCAATAAATGTGTGATTACTGAATCAGCCTTTTCTGAGCTCAGGGCAGTAGCCCATTGAAAACCTGAATACGTGTCTATGGTGTGGTGTACATATTTTAATTTACCAAATTCCATAAAGTGGAACACATCCATCTGCCAGATTTCATTTCTCTTAGTACACTTTGGGTTACTCCCTGCAGGCAACAGTGTTTGATTATAGAAAGAACAAGTAGGACATCTCTTTATAATGTCCTTAGCTTGTTGCCAAGTAATGGAAAATTCTTTCTTTAGGCCTTTACTATTGACATGATGCTTTTTACGAAATTCTGAGGCCTGCAACATGCTTCCAATCAATAATTGATCAATCTCAGCTTTGCCTTGTGCTAGAGGACCAGGCAGACCTGTATGGGACCGGATGTGTGTTATGTACATCGGACAAAGCCTGTTCCTGATTATGTCTTGTACCTGGATAAACAATGAAGTCAACTCTGTGTCATCTGGTATAAATTCAGCAGTTTCAATATGCAAGATAACTCTTTCTGCATTTTGTGAATCTGTAACTATATTAAGAGGTTCTTTAAAATCCCTTAGCACCATAAGAATGGCATATAATTCTGCCTTCTGGACAGAATTATAAGGGCTTTGTTCCACCTTACTCAATTCATCTGACTTGTAACCCGCTTTCCCTGATTTATTTGCATCAGTATAGAACGTACGAGCTCCAGTTATTGGAGCATCACGTACAATTCTAGGAAGAATCCAAGAAGTTCTTTTTATGAGGTTAAATCTACCACTTTTGGGATAGTTGCTATTAATTTCTCCCAAAAAATTAGCACAAGCTCTTTGCCATGGTTCATTGTCTTCCCATAACTTTTTTATTTCTTCAGTAGTAAAAGGCACTATAATTTCTGCTGGGTCTATACCTGCTAGTTGACGAAGTCTCAGCTTACCTTTTATAATTAATTCAGAGACTTTTTCCACATAAGTTTTAATTTTTTACTTGGTTTATTAGGTATAAATATCCACTCTAAAATAATATCTTCCCTCTGCATTAGGATCCCTGTAGGAGAAATTCTGGAAGGCAATATGACTAGGATGCAGCTAAGATTTGGGTTCACCCTATCCACATGTGCCTCCTGTAATTTTTCCTCAATCATTGTCAGTTCCTTTTCTGCTTCAGCTGTCAGTTTTCTTGGACTATTCAAATCTTTATCACCATCTACGATTTTGTTTAAATGAACTATTAGATCAGGTGTTATCCCAACAGCTGGTCATAGACTGGAAATGTCTCCTAACAATCTTTGGAAGTCATTAAGAGTCTTTAACCGGTCTCTCCTAATTTGTGCCTTTAGCGTTTTAATTTTCTCTAACCCTATTCTGTAACCTAGGTAATCAATAGAATTTCCTCTTTGAATCTTTTCAGGGGCAATTTGTAATCCCCACCTAGGCAAGATTTTCTTTACTTCTTCAAACATCCTTTCTAAAGTATCTTTATTTAAATCAGATAACAAGATGTCATCCATGTAATGATAAACTATGGACTTGGGAATTGTTTACAAATTATTTCCAATGGCTTACTTACAAAATATTGGCACAATGTAGGACTATTGAGCATACCCTGTGGGAGGACAGTCCATTGATATCTCCTATTAGGCTGAGAATTATTATAAGTAGGCACTGTGAAGGCAAATTTTTCTCTATCCTTTTCTTGTAACGGTATAGTGAAAAAACAATCTTTCAAATCAATAACTATAAGAGGCCATCCTTTTGGTAACAGAGAAGGCAAAGGAATTCCAGATTGTAGTGGGCCCATAGGTTGAATTACCTTGTTGACAGCTCTTAAATCTGTCACCATTCTCCATTTACCAGATTTCTTTTTTACAGCAATCACAGGAGAATTCCAAGGGCTGGTTGATTCTTCAATATGGTGAGCATCTAGTTGCTCTTGCACCAGCTGTTCCAATGCCTGTAATTTATCTTCAGCTAGAGGCCACTGTTTGATCCATATTGGCTTCTCAGTTAGCCATTTTAAAGGTAGTGCTGTTGGTGCCTCTAAAGTTTTGGTATTTGCTGTATGTTCTTGTACAGCCTGAATGGTTGGTGACCTTTTTCTATAATACCTCATCATATCTTTCCCAAAATTATGAGTTCCTGGAACTACAGGAATGTTAATCTGGGTATTCCATTGCTGTAGCAGCTCATGGCCCCATAAATTTATTGCAATATTGACTATATATGGCCTTAGTCTTCCTATTTGCCCTTTGGGCCCTATGCATTCAACCCATCTTGTGCTTTGTTTTACACGAGATAGGGTTCCAATTCCCAGGAACTGAACATCTAACTCTTGAAGAGGCCAATTCGGATGCCAAGATTCTGGGGGTAATGATACTTACATCCGCACCTGTGTCTAATAAGCCTTCAATAAAAGTGCCATTTATACAGACTTTTAGCTTTGGTCTTTGATCGTTAATAGAAGTCTACCAAAATACACGTTTACTCTGTCCTACTGGGTTTTTTGACTCATCCTCCATGCGTAATTCATCATTTAGACCAGTATTACTTTTTACAGCAGCAATTGGAGCTTTTAATTTTCTTAGTGAGGCACGTTCTCCACTGTGACTGGGAATGACTGGGCCACTGTTGGCTTGGGGGGCTGTGAGAGGCCCCTCAAGGAGTTTCCTGATGATATCGGGTTGCCTTGTTTGTCTGTTGTTGACCTGCATTCGTTGGAACAATGTCGGCCTTTACTGCATCTCCTACATATACCTGAAGGCCTAGGTCTCCTATTTTTGTCATTCCCAGAGGAGATATTATTCCTAGAAATTCTGTGCCTGCAATCCCTTTTCAGATGTCCTAATTTACCACAATTAAAACACCTGGCAGTTTGATGTCTCCTCATTGCTTTGGAAATCGCTTCTCCTACCCAAGATTCATCATTATAGCTAAACGTCTCAACATTCATCGTATGCTGAATCCATTCATCCATAGGTGCTGATCTAGACTTTAAAGGCCCAATTATCTTTTTGCATTCTATGTTTTCATCCTCAAAAGCTAGAGATTCAAGAAGTATTCGTCTAGCTTCTGGGTCTGTTACCCCTATGTCCAGAGCCTTAATTTATCTTTGCAAAAAGTCAATAAAGGGTTCTCTCTGTCCCTGCCTAATTCTGGTATATGATTCAACCCTTTTTGTTGGATCTTGTATCCTATTCCAAGCATTTAAAGCTGCTTGGTGACATAGACACAGTACTTCATCATCATAAAGAGCTTGGACCTGTGGATCAGCATATTCTCCTGCACCAAGAATTTGATCTTGGGAAACCTCCACATCTTTTGCTCTTCCTTGCTGTTTCATATGTTTGGATTCTTCTCTGAAATAAATTCCAAACATCAAGAAAGGTCCATTATCTAAAACTGCAGACACTAACTGATGGAAATCATAGTGGGTAGCTCTAGCATTAGAAGCCTAAGTCCTTATCTTTCCTTTACATATGCAGAGTGCAAGCCAAAATTAACAATAGCTTGCTTAATTTCTTTTAGATCATTCATTTCTATTGGTGTCCATCTAGCTTCTCTGACTCTTTTTGAGCCTTTAGAAGTTGATGGTTTGTCAGAATTAAGTATAGGGTATGCCACTAAAACCCTGGGTAAGCCAGTTCTAATAGCTGGTGTTGGCATTGTATCCTGTCCTTGTGCCTCCTTACTCTGTTCACCAGCTCCAATAATTTCTCCAATCTTTTCAAATCTTTTTATCATTGTCTCTCTTAAATCCTGAATCTCCTGACCTGTATACGTTTCCAGTGATTTCACTGAGGTATCAATTTTTTGGTCCCCATTCTGCACCTGTGATTCCAAAGCTTTAATTTTTTCCTTCAAAGATAACATGTCCTCCTTAAACTTTTCTTGTATATCATGTAGATTCCCATCTTGGAGGTACATTCTGTCTGTTACCTTATCAAAACTTTATGATAAAGTCTGATCGTCAAATTCAACAGCCTGAACCCTTTCAGGTAACTTTCTAGTACCCTTGGATATGGAGTCAATTTTGTCTGTCATAGTACCCACTTGTTCAGATAACCTTTGATTTTCAATAATTTTAATCCTGTCAATTAGTTGTTCATTATTAGTTCATAATGATTCTATCGTTCTTAGGAGTGCCATATTCTTCTGTTCATTATTAGTTCATAAAGATTTTATCATTCTTAGGAGTGCCATATTCTTCCTTAATGATAGAATATGGAAAAGAAAACTGAAACCTAGTAACAAGCAAATTAAGGTATACCCATAATCATATAAACCTTGTATGACGTAATCCATTGTATTAGTAAATATAAATTTACTAATCCATTGTATTAGTGAAAACAAAGCAATAAAATTTGCGTTAGAAACGAAAACTGCCATATTATCCAGCAGGTGGTGCTGTTGCCGAGTCGCAATGAAAACGGGGTCCTGTTTCAGTGCCTTAGTAGATGTTAAAAACTGGAAAATGCGAGTTTCTCAACAAAGTAAATGTAATTAAATCAATTCCATAGACAGAACCAGAAACCCAGAATCCAGGGGTAGAGAAGAGCAACCTGGAAGCCGCTTATGCCTCCATGTGACAGAGTCACCCTGAGGGGTTGCAGCTTTCGGCAACTGGCAACCGCGTGCTCTGGTTTGCGCCACTTAAGAGCTGTGCTTGCAAGGGAGATTTAAAAACAACTCAGAAAAGAGCAAACCATGAGGGCAGAGACTACGCGGGCCTGTGGAGATTAAATCCATGTGGGGAGGCAGACGATAGGGTGCGTGGGGACTTGAAGTCAATCTGAGGTGTCTAAAGGGAAAATATAAAGAACTGCCACAAGAAAAGCCACTGCGTGATAATTTATATTAAACTGCTGGCTCCACGTAAAAGGCACAGGCCACGGCTGAGGAAGGGAGGGGCTCGCGCCAAGCTGAACTCACGGCCGGCAGCAGAGCAGGGGAAGGAGAGGTCCTAAAACCAAACGTTGGGCGCCAGGTGAAGGCGTAAGTCGCAAACAATGCCACACCAGTTTGGAATTATGATTAATAGGGTGATATTTATTTAAAGGGGAAAAAACTTACAGATAACCGTCCCAGACAACAGCCCTCTGCACAATCAGGAAGGAGTCTAGTCACCGGAAACGGAGCAGGAAGCGTAGAGAGCGAGAAGGGAAGTAGCCGCTTTTTTAAAGGGAGAGAGATCACGCTCCAATGGGCTGGTATCTTAGCAGCTATAGGCTGGAGGAGCGGAAGGACCTTCCGCAACAAGGTGGTGGTGGTGCACACCTTTAATCCCAGCACTCGGGAGGCAGAGGCAGGCAGATCTCTGTGAGTTCAAGGCCAACATGAGCTACAAGAGCTAGTTCCAGGGCAGGTTCCAAAACTACAGAGAAACCCTGTCTTGAAATAATAATAATAATAATAACAATAATAATAATAATAATAATAATAACTTTTAATTTATTATTACTGGATGTAGTCAGACATTTAGTAACTATTTTGGGAATACAAGTATTATTTAACTTTACAAGAATTCTGGTTTGGACAAAATCTGAAGAATCCAGGATATACATCTACAACTCCTTGCCTGCATTTCTACTGTGGTTTGAGAAACTAAGAGACTACTTATCTCACAAAGTCTTTCTGAAATCTGCTAGTGACTCTCCTCCGTGCTGTGACAGAACACCTGATGGAAGAAGCTTGAGGAATGAAAGCAGGTTTGTTCTGGTTCATGGTCTGAGGGGCAGTCAACCATGGAGGGTCAGGCACAGTCGCTGGCCTGAGAGGCAGTAGTTACAACCCACCCATCATCAGGAAACACCCAGCCAGATTATCTTCTCTTTTTTTACTCAATGTGGAACCTTAGCCAAAGGGATGGTACCATGCACATTCAAGGTCGGTTTTTCTACTTCAATTAATTTTTCTGGAAATACCCTCATAAATATAGTCAGAGATTTGTTTCCATGTCAGTTCAGATCCTGTTGAGAATGAAAATTACTTATCAGTTAGGATCATGGTCACTATAGGACTATGATTTTAGGAAAAGGAGTAATTTGAAATTTATGATTGTGATGTAGGAATTCTGGGTCAGACTTAGAGACAATGTTCTCAAAATGTAACTTAAACTTTACAAAGAAATAAAATGTGAATTCTTGCTTTAATGACAAAATTCAGGATTTCGTATTGTTGTTGTTGAGCTTCATGAAGGGGAAGTAATTTATTTAAGAGGTGCAATTTTAAAAAATCCAAGTTTGTGTTAAACTAACTCACTATTAAAAACTCATGTTCATGAATAGGTAAGACTGTAGCTTATATTTTATTAGATTTTGATATTAAACAAACAAACAGAAACCTCTGGTCACTAAGAAACTGGAGGCTATATCTTTTTCCCTTTACTGTAAACTGAATTGTTGTATTGAAAGGAATTTTATCAAGAAATCAGGAAAATAAAGAAAATGGGAAAAAGGAAAAGAAATCACACCATTTTCAACCGTATGTGTAAAGTTAGAATGCGCTTTCCCATGGGCATGTATCTGGGTCTGTGAACTGTAGAAACCACTGAAGAGAGGATGCTGGGCTTTCTTCTAGGTTTACACATGCCCAAGTGTCTCTTTCTACCGTGCCTATTAGTGTGCAGGATCGTATTCCAACTCAAGCTGAGTTTCAGCTAAGAACAGAATCGTGGCTAAAGCTCAGATAAGAAATAACCTTCCCTGAGTTGTAGAGCCAACTCTGTCTATTTGTGTCACCAACTGTGGCACCAGATGCTCTCTAGAGCCTTGAGATGGCAACACAAGGAAGCTGTTATGGATGAGCAGACATTTAGGCTCCTCAATTACTGGCCATGAGGGTAAAGTCATCAGATGGGAAAGGCCAAGGTGCCTAGGGGAGATTTAAATGACACACTTTGTAACTGCTGGCCTGTGAACACCATTTTTACCCCCTACTAATTTTCTACTAAATGAGTATACTTAGGAGTTGCTATAATTTGGGAACTAGTCATTGTTTCTTCAATCTTAGCTTCTAAAGTCATGCTACATATCCAAAAGTGGTTGTAGAAAATAATGGGATAAAACACTGACTTTGGATTAGATAGACATGAATTTAATATCTGTTTCCTTGGAGCTGGAGAGACAGCCCAATAGTTAAGAGTGCTTGCTATTCATTCAGAGGACCAGAATTTGGTTTCCACATCAGGTAACTCATACCACCTGTAAATTCAGCTCCATGGGGATCTGAAACCCTCCTCTGACCTCTGAGCGCATCTATATACATATATGTATACACATGCATGCACACAGAGACAGAGACAGAGAGAGACAGACTCGGATGCATAAATAAAGACAAAAAATATAAAAAACAATCTGTCTTCACAACCTATTAGTTTAGTATCTGATCCTCATGGTTCCTGAGAGTCACCACAGTAAGAATGACCGTGGCCTGAAGTACCTGCTTTCACATATAGCTTACAAAGGATGATGTTAGTAAAGCTCCTATTGGCTTATCGCCTTTACCACAAATGTGGAATATAAGGTGGATCTTTTAATATCTTTGTGGACAGCTAGGTGACACTGATCCATTCATTTCAAATTATTTTATAAATTCACAGAACAAAGTGAATATGACTTAGTTTCTGACCTGAAAAAAAATCTATATATCTTGTGTCATACCTATGTGTTTAAATTAAGTCATGCTAGGAGTTAGAATAGAATTAAAGGGACTAAAGTCTTGCTAGTTAATGTGTGGTCTGTGGACAAGTGAAGCACGGTTATCTGGGAACTTATGAACATGAAAACTTCAGGCCCTATTCAAGTCTTTTGAGAGAGAACTGACATTTTAATGAGATACACACTTGCTCTAGAGGCTCAGAGAAGTCTGAGAGTCAGTGTCTGAAGTGTTAAAGCTAATAATGACTAATTTCTCACTGAGGAGATTCAGTTTAGCTTGGTTAGAGCTTGTAAGGTAACTGTGTTTTCAAAGAGTAATCAGGATATTGCAGACAAAGGGAATAAGTAATGAGAACAAAGGAATGAAGGTGGCAACTCAGTTGTTTAGAGAGGAGCCACTAGGAGCTCCAAGTTCGGATTACAGAGACTGTAAGAAAGAGTGGATGGGGTTGAAGACAAACAAAACTGTATGGCTGTAAAAGCTGGCATGCCTTCAAAGTCACACTTCACCAAATGGATGTCCTATATAAAACAGGAGAGCTCAAAGATGGAGACACAAAGAGACACTATCAAGGTTTAGGTTGGCACCTAAAGGAGAGCTGAGGAGAGTCTGTATAATTGGGTCTTACAAGAGAACAGAATGCCTAAAGAAAGCAGCACTAGAGGGCATCTCTGAAGTAGAAACTTAAGATATGGGCAAACAGTACCAACAAGTAACTCAAGGAAGATGTATGTTCATGAGTGAGGTGACCTGCTGGAAGAAAAGAGATAGATCAAGAAAAGAGGCAGTTACCTGGGAAGCTATTAGCTTAGGTTTAAACAGATTTGACATGGGATGTGTCAGGGACAGTCATGTTTCAAAGAAAAGGCAAAGTTGGCAGGTCTGAGGAAAAGTCGAGACTGAGGTGTGAATTTGAGGGCACCTGCCCAGATATGTATTGAGGCTGTAACAATGCAGTTCATCAGTTAAAAGGCAATGTGGTGTGACGTAGAGAATAAACCAGGCAGACGGCTAGGGAGTCACCCGAAAACGAATGTAGAACATCTATAATGGTTAAATCTTGCAAAATGACTAGATTTTAGGATCATCTTGGCATGTTGGTGAGGAACTTTCTGAGAGGAGTAACTGACAAGGGAAGATCCACCTTAAATGTACATCACAATCTCAACTGAGTAAAAGGGGAAAGGAGACGATGAGCTGGGCACCAGCATCCATCTCTCTCTTCCTCCTGGCTGGGAACAAAATGTGACCAGTTGTCTCACATTCCTGCCACCATGCCATCCCTGCCAGTATTGACTTGCCCTCAAACTGTGAGCCATAATGAAGCCCTCATTCCTTCCATTGTATTTGTCAGGTATTTTTGACCCAGCAGCTAATACAACCTCCTACAGGCATATAAAGTATTTATTTATTTATTTATTTATTTATTTATTTATTAAATCACTGCTTGGCCCATTAGCTCTAACTTTTTATTGGCTAACTTTTACATCTTAGTTTAATCCATTTCTATTAATCTGTGTATCGTCATGTGGCAGTGGCTTACTAGCTAAGTTTTGGCAGCATGTCTTACTCTGGCAGTGGATCCATGGCAACTCCTTGACTCTGCTTTCTTCCTCCCAAAATTCAGTTTCATCTTCCCCACCTACCTAATTTCTGCCCTATCAGCAGGCCAAAACAGTTTCTTTATTCATTAACCAATGAAAGCTGCACATGGACAGAAGGACCTCCCACACCATTTCCCCCTTTCTGTTTAACCAAAAAGGAAGGCATTAACATAATAAAATTATATATAACAAAATAGTTATCAAGCAAGAATTACAGTTACAATATTTATATCTATTTTATCTTTTATCACAACTAAGGAAAACTATAACTATAAATTCTTCAACTCCATCAAAGACTCCAGAAGGATATAAATTTTTTAAATTACCTGTGATAATAATAGTCATTGCTCCAAAATCTCCAGGGATTTTCCTAGATCCAAATCTTGGTAGGAATAACTCAAAACCCAGTCAGAACATTCATTTATTTCAGATCAAGTTATAATAGCCTACACTGTATTGAATGAAATAAGAAGGCATAGCTAGACCACATAATCTCACTTATATTGGGAATCTTAACAAGCAAAATTCATAGTAGCCTAGGTATAGAGCCTGCTAGGAGCCATAGGTGGAGTATGAAAGGGATGTTGGCTAAGGGTTCCAAATTTATTTAGGAGGATTGAATTTTGAAGGTCTACTGTAAAACATGGAGGTTGCAGTTAATAATCTATATCTCTGAATTGATAATAAAGTAAACACTAAGTGTAGTGACATTTCATTTATATTTTAGTAAATAATGCTTGCCTGAAGATCAGAGAGTAAAACAGCCCCACTGGCCAGCATTACAGACCAGGCAGTGGCAACACACACCTCTGCTGCTTTCCTTCAGCCTCCGTTGCTCCAGACAGACAGAGTGAGGTGCTCTGCAGACCTTTCTCAGGGCCCTTTTGACTGCTTTTGTTCCATGTTCAGATAGGTAAACTCATCTTCAGCATGACACTCATTTAGACTGCAGACATCCAAGTAGATACTACAAAGCCTACTTTCACAAGCCCTAAGAGGTTTGTTGAGCTCTGGAAGCAGTGAACCCATCTGTAATTCCATTCAGCACTAGGCTTTCACAGTCAATTTCATGACAAGGTCAAATTGAGATCAAGATACTCAGTAGGTCCATGGCAATTTAGTTACTAGGTGCAGTCCACTGACGAGGCTGCTTAATTCTTCCAAATAAGCTTGCGTCAGTCTGCTGTGAACAGTGAATAAAGATGCAGAGCAAACAAGGCTTGCTCCCCATAGCCAGCATTGCTGCACACCTCTGCAGACGGGCCAAGTTATGCGGAGCATGGAGGGACATGGAGGAGGCACAGGAAGCAGCCATGTGGCCGAGGTTCCAACTGCTCAGTCATTCTTCATATAGCCACAGAATAAAGCAGAAACATAGTGTACTTGCGCAACAAACTTTACATGTGTGTCATATGCATGGCACATGCATTTCTAATGTAAATAGATGTTATACACATATGTCTTCAGTACATATTACAACTATAGAATCTTTCTGTAGGGATATGTATTGTAAATACACATGTACACACATGCATAGATATACACTTGCACTATACATTCAAATGGGGAAAAATCTGAGAAAGCCAATTTCTCTCATTTTATTCACAAATATGCAGCATCCTCAAAAGGCTAGCTGGCTCAGCAGGGACATAGATAGATGGAGATGTTGCTAGAGTAATTGGGAGTTTCTGAGACCTGATTCACTTTGCAGTTAGCTAGCATGATTTTCAAATCCAGCTAGGTAGAGGTAGGTAGAGGGTTACAGGTGCTAGTATCTGTCGGGTGAGCGGAGACTGAATGTAGGCTGTGTGTTGTCTTTGTCCATGTTTCACCTAGGCCTGCAGTTTCTGGAGAGGCTTGTGTTACTGATACAAGCACAGACTTTCCCAGTTCAGCCACAGAAAGATCTGGGCTGCACTGATAAAACAACTCAACACCTGCTTCTTCAAAACGTTGTTTCCTGGAATTTGCTTCCCTTAATTCAGACTCCTCATCCTGACTTGATGACTTAGCTCTGCATTACAAAGATTACAAACCATAAACACTTCTATCTATTGACCAATTTTATAAAATTGCTAACAGCGGAGGGAATGGATCTTTCTAAAACCTGATTTTCCTAGTACTCCTCCAGGGAATTTTATGACAAACGGTGTTCTTTGCTGCTTCAGGGTAAATTCGTTTTTGGCTGTGGTGGATTTTTGTTTGTTTTTTGAAAGCCCTAGCTTTCCAGGAACTCACTATGTAGACCTGGCTGGTCTCAAACTGAGAGATACACCTGCCTTTGCCTTCCGAGTGTTGGGACTAAAGTTATATGCCACCACACCCAGCTTCAGGATCAATTTTTAAAGGTAATGATGGAAAGTGCATGTGCGCACTAATTGGCCCTTGGCAAAAAAAAAAAAAAAAGTTGATCTCCCCAGGGTGATGCTAAATCATGTACTTGAAGGGTGGTGAGATGGCTCGGTGGGTAAAGGGGCTTGCTGCCATGTCTGACGATCTTAGTTCAATCCTTGGGACCCACAAGGTGGAAGGAGAGAACCAACTCCTACAAGTTGTCCTTTGACCTCCACATCTGTATTGAACACACAATGCATGTGTTCACCTACATTCACACACCACAAAGACGTGACCAAAGAAAACAAAGCAAACAAATCTAGGTGGATGATAGGAAATACAGTCTTCGGCTAGAAGTTTTAAATGTCACCTCTGGGTGGATGACATGCATTCTGTGCTTGTGTTTCCATTTCACCATTTTCTGCTAGCCAGCTATTGTGACTTCAAAACACGTGCTCTGGAATTGAAAGTTTGAAACTAATGTCCAAGGATACTATTTAGAGGCTGGTCTTCAGGAGGTCAGGAACTTTACCTCCTTAATGGATCTAGTGCCCTTAGAACAGCAGGACAAGGAAGTTACTCACCTTCCCACCTTGTGGAAGCAGAAAGCAGCCCTCACCAGACACACACTATTTTGGCACCCTGATCTTAATGCTGTTTCTCAGAACTGTGAGGGTATTAATTCCTATTCTTTATAAGTTATCAGGTCTCAGGCAATTTGTTATAGCATCAGGAACACATCAAAACAACACTATTTTTAAACTTTGGCTTTATTTTATACACAAGGCATTATGCTGGTTTTTTTTTCAGATATGGGAATAGATGTTATGGATTTCAAAGCACTGCCAGGCTGGGAAGAGAGGGACAAACACATCACTATGAGCCAAAATGGAAAGTGGACACTATGCCACAGAGCCAACTGCTGATGAGAATTTCTATTTTCAGAAGAAATTTCTGGTGGGGACAGTCTATGGTGACCATCTGACAAGAGTGTGTGAGCTTCCACCGTAATTACATGTCTCTTAGATGAACACTTTGCCATCTTAGTTTCTAAGTAAAGGTTTAGAGTTTGGCAACTTATTTCCTAAGATCCAGTTGCCACAATGACATGAACAAATCCCAGAACTGACCCCACCTTGCTTTCAGTGTGTTCTGAACACTAGTGATTCCACTAACTATGGGGCAGACATGTGTCTTAGCAGCTGGTGAGGTGTGGTCGGCATCCCAACAGACAGTGAGGATGTGGTCAGTGTTCTCACATCTGGTGAGGATGGGGTCAGTGTCCTCACATCTGGTGAGGATGGGGTCGGTGTCCTCACATCTGTTGAGGATGGGGTCGGTGTCCTTACATCTGGTGAGGATGGAGTCAGTGTTCTCACATCGGGTGAGGATGGGGTCAGTGTCCTCACATCTGGTGAGGATGTGGTCAGTGTCCTCACATCTGGTGAGGATGGGGTAGGTGTCCTCACATCTGGTGAGGATGTGGTCAGTGTCCTCACATCTGGTGAGGATGGGGTAGGTGTCCTCACATCTGGTGAGGATGGGGTAGGTGTCCTCACATCTGTTGAGGATGGGGTCGGTATCCTCACATCTAGTGAGGATGGGGTCGGTGTCCTCACAGCTGGTGAGGATGGGGTTAGTGTCCTCACATCTGATGAGGATGGGGTTAGTGTCCTCACATCTGGTGAGGATGGGGTCGGTGTCCTCACATCTGGTGAGGATGGGGTCAGTGTCCTCACATCTGGTGAGGATGGAGTCAGTGTCCTCACATCTGGTGAGGATGGGATCAGTGTCCTCACATCTGGTGAGGATGTGGTCAGTCTCCTCACAGCTGGTGAGGATGGGGTCAGTGTCCTCACAGCTGGTGAGGATGGGGTTGATGTCCTCACATCTGGTGAGGATGGGGTCGATGTCCTCACAGTGAGGATGGGGTCAGTGTCCTCACATCTGGGGATGATGGGATAAGCAGTCCAGTATGGATGGCAGCCTGTAATATTGTATGGAAAACAGAGTAACATTGGGGCAGAGAGAAAGCCCATAAGCATTGGTTGGGTCCTCACAACATGGCTCAGAGCAGCTGATGACTGTATTAAGTCACACATTTAAAAAGTAGAGGTCATAAAAGTGGATCTAGATAGACATTCTGTCTGTGTTATATTGACTTATAGACTTATATGTATTATGCTCTATCAACATAGAATATATACAAGAAAGCATGTTTATATTATCAAACATTTTATGCTATGTATCATGGCATTTCTGTGCTTACATTTAAAGAAATCATCAGAGATAAATATAAATATATGTTCAAAAAATTCTTTGTGTACCCACGGTTGAGTCATCCCGCTAGCTGGAGATCTAATAAGCAAAGCTAAAAGCTCTGATGACAAGGACAGTTCCTGGCGTAATGTCAAACACTGAGAGTAAACTGCAAATCTATAAAGCACAGGAGTCTACTGTAGTTATTAAATGAACAGAAAAGCTACCAGAAGCAGCAGGAGCTCAGCTCTGGGTGAGGAAAAAGAAGTCAATTTGTTTTTCATTTCAGTCATTTGCATATCTTCTTATATTAAGCAGGCATTATTTTACAAGAGAATGTTTTTGGAAACTTGTCTGATGTGATGCTCACATGGTGACTGGCAGTTTTTTAAGAAGTGTTGTCTGTCTCTGTCTAGGCAGCTATCATTATTCATCTTTGCAGATAGTAATGAAGGCACAGAGAGGCTAGAAAGCAGTTTGGCTGAGTTCTCAAGATCTGAGACGTGGGTTCTGGTGTTTTCTTTCATATTCTGTCTAGACCATTGTCCACCACGTCATTATCAAGACCCTAAATGATTAGAGGATTGATTCAGAGTCTCTTCAAAGCCTTCCTGTGTCATGTGCAGCCTCCTGCCTGTTGCTCTACTTTCTCATTCCTAAAGAAATGCTTAAGCCACCCAGAGAAGTAGCTCCTGGGCCTGCACTTGCCCTTCTGCTCCCTGGTAAGGCACTCTCTTGCAAGCGTTCCCCCTTATGTTCTCTCCCAAGGCACCTCTTCCAGCACATATCCCCCATGGACAAACAGTAAATCTGTCAGTTGTGGTTTTCAGAGGTTAGGGTAGAAGGCACATGAAGACACATCTTTTCTAGCTGGAAAGCTCTGTGGAAAGCCTGGGCTGCCTTTCTTCACAAGGCACACGCCCCATCGTATTACTCTAAAGGTCACCTGCTTTAGCTGGAGCGTATCATGTGACCTAAAAGGTAAGGCTCAGTGAGTCTAGACAGCTTTAATTAAACCAGTTGAGTAATATTCAAA
This sequence comes from Neodon shergylaensis, assembly GCA_025134845.1. Taxonomy (NCBI): domain Eukaryota; kingdom Metazoa; phylum Chordata; class Mammalia; order Rodentia; family Cricetidae; genus Neodon; species Neodon shergylaensis. The sequence goes on along the minus strand of JABTXL010004539.1, from coordinate 3,420,184 downwards.
GCACTGACGTGATGCGTGGCCTGACTGACAATGAGAGGCTCCCACGATTCAGAACTAATTTTTCTCCCAACGAAGAGATAAGGAAACATGACGGAAGATTCGGCAAGCCCATGTGATTGATGTTCACTGCTAATTCCTTTGGACTTTCGCCTCAGCATATTTTCTAAGTTGACTTTGTAAGATCAGTGAATCAATTATGTATCTCTGGATCCAAACTTTTTATTGAGCTTTACATTTTTATTTGCTCCCCTCCGTGCCTATCCCCTCCCCTTTCAACCCTCTCTCAAGATCCCCGTGCTCCCAATTTACTCAGGAGATCTTGTCTTTTTCTACTTTCTACTTCCCATGTAAATTAGATCTATGTAAATCTTTCTTAGTGTCCTCATTATTGTTTAAGTTCTCTGGGATTGTGGTTTGTTGGCTGATTTTCTTTGCTTTATGTTTAAAAACTACCTATGAGTGAGTACATGTGATAATTGTCTTTCCGAGTCTGGGTTTCCTCACTCAAAATAGTGTTTTAAGCTCCATCCATTTTCCTGTAAATTTCAAGATGTCGTTATTTTTTTCTGCTGTGTAGTACTCCATTGTGTAAATGTACCACATTTTCCTTAACCATTATTCAGTCAAGGGGCATTTAGGTTGTTTCCAGGTTCTGGCTCTGACCAACAAAGCTGCTATGAACATAATTGAGCACATGTCTTTGTGGCACGATTGGGAATCCTTTGGATATATTCCCAAAAGTGGTATTACTGGGTCTTGAGGAAGGTTGTTGCCTAATTTTCTGAGAAGTCGCCACACTGACATCTAAAGGGGTTGTACTAATTTGCATTCCTACCAGCAGTGCAGGAGTGTTCCCTTTTCTCCACAACCGCTCCAGCATAAGTTGTCATCAGTGTTTTTGATCTTGGCCATTCTTACAGGTATAAGATCAAATCTCAGAGTTGTTTTGATTTGCATTTCTCTGATGACTAAGGATATTGAACATTTCCTTAAGTGTCTTTCAGCCATTTTAGATTCCTCTGTTGAGAGTTCTCTGTTTAGGTCTGTACTCCATTTTTTTAATTGGATTATGTGATCTTTTGGTAACCAATTTCTTGAGTTCTTTGTATATTTTGGAGATCAGACCTAGGTCTGATGTGGGGTTAGTGAAGATCTTTTTCCCATTCCGTAGGTTGTCTTTTTGTCTTGTTGACCATGTCCTTTGCTTTACAGAAGCTTTTCAGTTTCAGGAGGTCCCATTTATTAATTGTTTCTCTCAGTGTTTGTGCTGCTGGGCTTATATTTAGGAACTGGTCTCCAGGGCCAATGCATTCAAGTGTATTTCCCACTTTCTCTTCTATAAGGTTCAGTGTGGCTGGCTTTATGTTGAGGTCTTTGATCCATTTGGACTTGAGTTTTGTGCATGGTGATAGATGTGGATCTATCTTCATTCTTCTATATGTTGACATCCAATTATGCCAGCACCACTTGTTGAATATGCTTTCTTTTTTCCATTTGATACTTTTTGCTTCTTTGTAAAAAATCAGGTGTTCATAGGTATTTTGATTGATATCTGGGTCTTCTTTTCAGTTCCATTGGTCCTCCTGTCTAGTTCTTTTTTTAATTAATTAATTTATTTATTAAAAATTTACACCTTTTCCCATCCTCTCATTTCCCTCCCACTCCTCCCTCCCACTCACCCTTGCTCTCCAGTCCTAAGAGAAGTCAGGGTGTTCTACCCTGTGGGAAGTCCAAGGCCCCCCCCTCAATCCAGGTCTAGGAAGGTGTGCATCCAAACAGACTAGGCTCCCAAAAAGCCAGTACATGCAGTAGAATCAAAATTCAGTGTTATTATCATTGGCTTCTCAGTTTGCCCTCATTGTCAGCCACATTCAAAGAGTCTGGTTTGATCACATGCTTGTTCAGACCCAGTTCAGCTGGCCTTGAGAGAAACATATATTGGAAGTAGACAAGATTGCCGGGCAAAAGTTGGGAGCAGGGGATTGGGGGTGGTTTGGAGGGAAGGGGAGATGGGGAGAGAGAAGGAAGAAGGGGGAGGATTGGGAAGAGCTTGGGGGAATAAGATTGTTGAGATGGAGGAAGGGTGGATATGGGATCAGGGAAGAACATATCTTAACTAAGGGAGCCATTTTAGGGTTGGCAAGAGACTTGGCTCTAGAGGGGTTCTCTTGTCTGTTCTTTTGCCAATACCAGGCTGTTTTCAGTATTGTAGCTCTGTAGTAGAGTTTGAAGTCAGGGATTGTGACACCTCCAGATTTTATTGTACAGGATTGTTTTGGCTATCCTGGGTTTTTTGCTTTTCCATATGAAGTTGAGTGCTGTGCTTCTGAGGTCTGTGAAGAATTTTGCTGGGATTTTGATGGTCATTGCATTGAATCTGTAGATTGCTATTGGTAAGATTGCCATTTTTACTATGTTAATTATGCCTACCCAAGAGCATGGGAGATCTTTCCACTTTCTGGTGTCTTCTTCAATTTCTTTCTTTAAAGATTTAAAGTTCTTGTCATACAAGTCTTACACTTGTTTGGTTAGAGTTACTCTGAGATATTCTATGCTGTTTTTGGCTGTTGTGAAGGGTGTTGATTCTCTTATTTCTTCCTCAGCCCTTTTATCATCTGTGTACAGAGGTGCTACTGGGTTTTTTTTGAGTTGTATACTGCTACATTACTAAAAGTGTTTAGGAGTTGTAGAAGTTCCTTGGTAAAATTTTTGGGATCACTTATGTAAACTATCATATCATCAGCAAACAGAGTTTGACTACTTCTTTTCTGATTTGTATCCCCTGGATATCCTTTTGGTATCTTATTGCTCTAGCTAGAACCTCAAGTACTATATTGAATAGATATGGAGAGATGTGACAACCTTGTCTTGCTCCTGATTTCAGTGGAATTGCTGGGAGTTTCTCTCTATTTAGTTTGATGTTTGCCTTTGGCTTGCTGTATATTGCCTTTATTATGTTTAGGTATGTTCTTTCTATCCCTGCTCTCTCCAAGACCTTTATCATGAAGGGATGTTGTATTTTGTCAAAAGCTTTTTTGACATCTAATGAGATGATTATATGGTTTTTATTTTTCAGCTTGTTATTTTTTTCAAACGTTCTTTACCCACTCAAGATTGAGCATGTTTTCTTTTTTCTTTCTTTTTATTTATTTATTTATTAAAGATTTTTGTCTCTTCCCCGCCACCGCCTCCCATATCCCTCCCCCTCCCCCAATCAAGTCCCCCTCTCTCATCAGCCTTAAGAGCAGACTGGGTTCCCTGCCCTGTGGGAAGTCCAAGAATCTCCCACCTCCTTCCAGGTCTAGTAAGGTGAACATCCAAACAGCCTAGGCTCCCACAAAGCCAGTATGTGCAGTAGGATCAAAACCCAGTGCCATTGTTCTTGACTTCTCAGCAGTTCTCATTGTCCGCTATGTTCAGCGAGTCCGGTTTTATCCCAGGCTTTTTCAGACCCAGTCCAGCTGGCCTTGGTGAGTTCCTGAAAGAACATCCCCATTGTCTCAGTGTGTGGATGCACCCCTCGTGGTCCTGAGTTCCTTGCTCGTGCTCTCTCTTCTTCTGTTCCTGATTTGGACCTAGGGATTTCAGTCTGGTGCTCCAATGTGAGACTCTGTCTCTGTCTCCTTTCATCGCCTGATGAAGGTTAATATCCAGGAGGATGACTATATGTTTGTCTTTGGGTTCACCTTCTTATTTAGCTTCTCTAGGATCACGAAGTATAGGCTCAATGTACTTTATTTATGGCTAGAAACCAAATATGAGTGAATACATCTAATATTCCTCTTTTTGGGTCTGGCTTACCTCACTCAGGATAGTGTTTTTTATTTCCATCCATTTGCATGCAAAATTCAAGAAGTCATTGTTTTTTTACTGCTGAATAGTACTCTAATATGTATATATTCCATACTTTCTTCATCCATTCTTCCATTGAAGGGCATCTAGATTGTTTCCATGTTCTGGCTATTACAAACAATGCTGCTATGAACATAGTTGAGCATATACTTTTGTTGTATGATAGGGCATGTCTTGGGTATATTCCCAAGAGTGGTGTTGCTGGGTCCAGGGGTAGGTTGATCCTGAATTTCCTGAGAAACCACCACACTGCTTTCCAAAGTGGTTGCACAAGTTTGCATTCCCACTATCAATGGATGAGTGTACCCCTTTCTCCACAACCTCTCCAGCAAAGGCTATCATTGTTGTTTTTTATTTTAGCCATTCTGACAGGTGTAAGATGGTGTCTTAAAGTTGTCTTGATTTGCATTTCCCTGATCGCTAAGGAAGTTTAGCATGACCTTAAGTGTCTTTTGGCCATTTGAACTTCTTCTGTTGAGAATTCTCTACTCAGCTCAGTGCCCCATTTTTTAATTGGGTTAATTAGCATTTCAAAGTCTAATTTCTTGTGTTCTCTATATATTTTGGAGATCAGACCTTTGTCTGTTGCGGGGTTGATGAAGAGTACTTCCTAGTTTCTCTTCTATCAGGTTCAGTGTGTTCGGACTGATATTGAGGTCTTTAATCCATTTGGACTTGAGTTTTGTGCAAGGTGATAGATATGGGTCTATTTTCATTCTTCTACAGATTGACATCCAGTTTTGCCAGCACAGTTTGTTGAAGATGCTCTCTTTTTTTCCACTGTATACTTTTAGCTCCTTTATTGAAAATCAGGTCCTCATAGGTTTGTGGGTTAATGTCAGGGTCTTCTATTCGATTCCATTGGTCGTCTTCTCTGTTTTTATGCCAGTACCAAGCTGTTTTCAATACTGTAGCTCTGTAATAGAGTTTGAAGTCAGGGATGGTTTTTTTCAGCTTGTTTATATGGTGGATTACATTGACAGATTTTCTTTTTTTTAAATTTATTTATTTATTTTTATTTTTTTTTATTGAGAAAGTGAAGAAAAAGTTTCCGCCTCCTCCCAGCCTCCCATTTCCCTCCCCCTCCTCCCACCCTTCTCCCCCTCCCCTCACTCCTCTCCCCCTCCCTCTCCAGTCCAAAGAGCAGTTAGGGTTCCCTGCCCTGTGGAAAGTCCAAGGTCCTCCCCCTTCCGTCCATGTCTAAGAAGGTGAACATCCAGACTGGCTAGGCTCCCACACAGCCAGAACATGAAGTAGGATCAAAACCACGTGTCATTGTCCTTGGCTTCTCATCAGCCCTCATTGTTGGCCATGTTCAGAGAGTCCGGTTTTATCCCATGCTTTTTCAGTCACCGTCCAGCTGGCCTTGATGAGCTCCCAATAGATCAGCCACACTGTCTCAGTGGTTGGGTGCACCCCTCGTGGTCCTGACTTCCTTGCTCATGTTCTCCCTCCTTCTGCTCCTCATTGGGACCTTGGGAGCTCAGTCCAGTGCTCCAGTGTGGGTCTCTGTCTTTATCTCCATCCATCACCAGATGAAGGTTCTATGGTGATATGCAAGATATTCGTCAGTATTGCTATAGGATAGGGTCATTTCAGGTTCCCTATTCTCAGCTGCCCAAGGAACTAACTAAGGACATCGCCTTGGGCTCCTGGGAGCCACTCTAGGTTCAAGTCTCTTGCCAACCCTAAGGTGGCTCCCTTAACTAAGAATTGTGCTTCCGTGCTCCCCTATCCAACCTTCCTTTATCCCAATCATCCTGTTTCCCCAAGTTTCCCTCATCCTCCCCTTCTCACTTTTCTCTCCCCATCCCCCGATACTCCCATCCCACCCCACCCCCAAGATCCCAATTTTCTCCCCGGCAATTTTGTCTACTTCCCATAGCCAAGAGGATAATTGTATGTTTTTCCTTGGGTTCACCTTCTTATTTAGCTTCTTTAGGTTCACCAATTATATACTCCGTGACCATTATTTATGGTAAGAAACAAATTATGAGTGAGTATATCCCATGTTCATCTTTTTGGGTCTGGGTTACCTCACTCAGGTTAGTGTTTTCTATTTCCATCCATTTGCATGCAAAATTCGAGAAGTCATTGTTTTTTACCGCAGTGTAGTACTCTAATGTGTACATATTCCACACTTTCTTCATCCATTCTTCCATTGAAGGGCGTCTAGGTTGTTTCCAGGTTCTGGCTATTACAAATAATACTGCTATGAACATAGTTGAACAAATGTTTTTGTCATGTGATAGGGCATCTCTTGGGTATATTCCCAAGAGTGGTATTGCTGGGTCCAGGGGTAGGTTGATCCCGAATTTCCTGAGAAACCAAAACACTGATTTCCAAAGTGGTTGCACAAGATTACATTCCCACCAGCAATGGATGAGGGTACCCCTTCCTCCACAGCCTCTCCAGCAAAGGCTATCATTGGTGTTTTTGATTTTAGCCATTCTGACAGGTGTAAGATGATATCTCAAAGTTGTTTTGATTTGCATCTCCCTAATCGCTAAGGAGGTTGAGCATGACCTTAAGTGTCTTTTGGCCATTTGAACTTCTTCTGTTGAGAATTCTCTGTTCAGTTCAGTGCCCCATTTTTTAATTGGGTTAATTAGCATTTTAAAGTCTAGTTTCTTGAGTTCTTTATATATTTTGGAGATCAGACCTTTGTCTGTTACGGGGTTGGTGAAGATCTTCTCCCAGTCAGTAGGTTGCCTTTTTGTCTTAGTGACAGTGTCCTTTGCTTTACAGAAGCTTCTCAGTTTCAATAGGTCCCATTTATTCTATGTTGCCCTTAATGTCTGTGCTGCTGGGGTTATACATAGGAAGCGATCTCCTGTGCCCATCTGTTGTAGGGTGCTTCCCACTTTCTCTTCTATCAGGTTCAGTGTGTTCGGACTGATATTGAGGTCTTTGATCCATTCGGACTTGAGTTTTGTGCAAGGTGATAGATATGGGTCTATTTTCATTTTTCTACAGGTTGATATCCAGTTGTGCCAGCACCATTTGTTGAAGATGCTTTCTTTCCTCCATTGAATACTTTTAGCTCTTTATCAAAAATGAGGTGATCATAGGTTTGTGGGTTAAAATTTGGGTCTTCTATGTGATTCCATTGATCGACTTCTCTGTTTTTATGCTAGTACCACACTGTTTTCATTACTGTGCTCTGTAATTTGAAGTCGGGGATGGTAATGGCTCCAGAAGATCCTTTATTGTATAGGATTGTTTTGGCTATCCTGGGTTTTTGTTTTTCCATATAAAGTTGATTATTGTCCCTTCAAGATCTGTGAAGAATTTTGCTGGGATCTTGATGGGGATTGCATTGAATCTATAAATTGTATTTGGTAGAATTGCCATTTTTACTATGTTGATCCTCCCAATCCAAGAGCAAGGGAGGTCCTTCCCTTTTCTGGTATTCTCTTCAATTTCTTTCTTCAATGCCTTAAAGTTCTTGTCAAATAGATCTTTCACTTCCTTGGTTAGAGTTACCCCAAGATATTTTATGCTCTTTGTGGCTATCGTGAAAGGTGAAGCTTCTCTGATTTCTCTCTCTGCTTCCATATCATTTGTGTATAAGAGGGCAACTGATTTTTTGGAGTTGATCTTGTATCCTGCCACATTACTAAAGGTGTTTATCAGCTGTAAAAGTTCTTTGGTGGAGTTTTGGGGGTCGCTTATGTACACTATCATATCATCTGCACATAAGGAAAGTTTAACTTCTTCTTTTCCAATTCGAATCCCCTTGATCCCCTTATGTTGTCTTATTGCTATTGCTAGAACTTCAAGCACTATATTGAAGAGATATGGCGAGAGTGGACAGCCTTGTCGTGTTCCTGAGTTTAGTGGGATGGCTTTGAGTTTCTCTCCATTTAATTTGATGTTAGCTGTCGGCTTGCTGTAAATAGCTTTTATTATATTTAGGTATGACCCTTGTATCCCTAATCTCTTCAAGACTTTTATCATAAAGGGATGTTGAATTTTGTCAAATGCTTTTTCAGCATCTAATGAAATGATCATATGGTTTTTTCTTTCAGTTTATTTATATGATGGATTACATTGATAGATTTTCGTATGTTGAACCAGCCCTGCATCTCTGGGATAAAGCCTACTTGATCATAATGGATAATTTTTCTTTTTTTTTTTTTTTTTGGTTTTTCGAGACAGGGTTTCTCTGTGGCTTTGGAGCCTGTCCTGGAACTAGCTCTGTAGACCAGGCTGGTCTCGAACTCACAGAGATCCGCCTGCCTCTGCCTCCCGAGTGCTGGGATTAAAGGCGTGCGCCACCATCGCCCGGCTTTTTTTTTTTTTGGGATAATTTTTCTAATGTGTTCTTGGATTTGGTTTGCCAGTATTTTGTTGAGGATTTTTGCGTCGATGTTCATGAGTGAGATTGGCCTGTAATTCTCTTTCCTGGTAGAGTCTTTGTGTGGTTTTGGTATCAGAGTAACTGTAGCTTCATAAAAGGAATTTGGTAATGACTCTTCTCTTTCTATATTGTGAAATACATTAAGGAGTATAGGTATTAGGTCTTCTTGGAAGTTCTGGTAGAATTCAGCATTGAAGCCATCTGGTCCTGGGCTCTTTTTGGTAGGGAGGTTTTTGATAACATTCTAATTCTTCGCGACTAACAGGTCTTTTAGATTGTTCACCTGGTCCTGGTTTAACTTTGGTATATGGAATTTATCTAAAAAAGTGTCCATTTCTTTTACATTTTCCAGTTTTGTGGCATACAGTCTTTTGTAGTAAGATCTAATGATTCTCTGAATTTCCTCTGTGTCTGTGGTTATGTCCCCCTTTTCATTTCTGATCTTATTAATTTGCATATTCTCTCTCTGCCGTTTGATTAGTTTGGATAGGGGTTTATCAATCTTGTTGATTTTCTCCAGGAACCAATTTTTTTGTTTCATTGATTCTTTGGATTGTTTTCTGCGTTTCTATTTTGTTGATTTCAGCCCTCAGTTTGATTATTTCCAGTCTTCTACTCCTCCTAGGTGAGTCTGCTTCTTTTTTTTCTAGAGCTTTCAGGTGGGCTGTTAAGTCTCCAATGTGTGCTTTCTCTGTTTTCTTTAAGTGGGCACTTAGTGCTATGAACTTTCCTCTCAGGACTGCTTTCATAGTGTCCCATAAGTTTGAGTATGTTGTTTCTTTATATTCATTGAATTCAAGGAAGACTTTAATTTCTCTCTTTATTTCTTCCTTGATCCAGGTTGACTGTTCCGTTTCCATGAGTTTGTAGGCTTTCTGAGGGTAGCATTGTTGTTGAATTCTAACTTTAATCCATGGTGATCTGATAAGACACATGTGCTTACTAATATTTTTTAGTAATTGTGGAAGTTTGCTTTGTTACCGAGTATGTGGTCAATTTTCGAGATGGTTCCATAAGCTGCAGAGAAGAAGGTATATTCTTTCCTATTTGGGTGGAATATTCTATAGATGCCTGTTAAGTCCAATTGATTCATTACCTCCTTTAATTCTCTAATTTCTCTGTTAGGTTTCTGTCTGATTGACCTGTCCATTGGTGAGAGAGGAGTGTTGAAGTCTCCTACTATTAGTGTGTGACATTGACAGATTTTCATATGTTGAACCATCCCTGCATCTCGGGGATGAAGCCGACTTTATCATGGTAGATGATTGGTGTAGGAGTTCCTTTTGTATTTATATTGCTTTCATTGGTTGAATAAAGAAACTGCCTTGGCCTTTTGATAGGGCAGACCCAGATAGGCGGAGTAGACAGAACAGGATGCTGGGAAGAAGAGCAGAGTCAGGCAGATGCCATGATTCTCCTGCACGAGACAGACTCTGGTTAGACTCATGCTGGTAAGCCATAATCAAGTGGCGATACACATTAATAGAAATGGGTTAATCAAGATGTGAGAGTTAGCCAATAAAAGGCTAGAAATAGTGGGCCAAACAGTAGAAAAAATAATCCAGGAAACTCAAGTTAACAATACAAGTTGCTAGTTTGATCTCCAGTATGGGAAAATATCCTTATTCCTCTTTGAAGAAATGCGTAGACATGAGCTGTGGACTCTATACCCAAAGACCTGCAGGCATATACTTGGCTGGCTTTTGTCTGTCTGTCACACGTGGAAGACTACTAAGTCTCCTAAGCATGCCTGCAAAACCACAAAGCCAAACCTTAGCAGACTGCTCATGTGGCTTTGACTATGTTTTCCATGTTAAACTATAGGAATTTTGTTTTAATTTGATGAGTTTTGATTGGAGTTTTTAACAGTCAACTCTGGAATATACCACAGTGAAAGCTGCCACTGTATCAAACACTCACATTGAGTCATTTTAGAAACTGGTATTTTGGGTCCAACCTTTGTTTGCAGCCTTATGTGTTCCTTGCTTGGTGATCCTCAGCACAGTCTCTTTGCCCCCCCACCCATCCCCGAGCCTCAAGATCTTACATGGACCTGGATACTGAAGGCTCTGATACCATAGGGTCAAATCTTATCTCTGCTACTCACCCACTCTGTCACTCAGGACAATCCACTTAACCTTCATAACTGTGTTTTCTTTAGGGGTGTTAACAGTGATCCACAACAGAGAGTAAGGACTGAAGGAGGTGGTGTGTGCAAACCACTTAGCACGGTGCCTGACACACAGGTTACACTCACTGGATGCTATTTTAGCACAACCCATACACAGACAGCCCTTGTTTATAAAGGTCCGATTTAATGTGCCCTGAATTTAGGAGGAGGAAAGACGAAGTCATTATGAAGATATTTTGAGACACTGCTGTCAAGTACAGAACCCCACTGTTCTCTCTAAATCCTTGATGTCAAAGTCAGTCACTCAGTAGATGCAAAATTCCATTACAGATAAGCAGTTCTCCAGTGCCTGGTTCAGCTACCCCAGTTTCGTACAACTTCAAACCAGAACACTCTGTGAGGGCTTCTGGATTTCATGTTGTGACACTCTGTCTGAGATACAGGCTCCAGGACAGGAATACTTGAACTAGGAAGAGTGATCATGGTCCAGTTTGTAGTGGGATGGGCTAGAGTGGGCTGTCACACGGGGGATTGTGTATAGGCTGTCATAAGGAATCATTACGTCCCTATCAGTGCTTCTTCAATCTAAGGGGCACCATATGTAGGGCAAATTGTCTTGCTTTTAATTGGGAGGCCAGCTATCACTGGTACTTTCACCAGCTTTTCCTGTCTTTAATTTTTTGGAAAATAATCCTATAAAATCTTATCTTTAGTGTGATCTTCTAGCTCTATATATTTGGGTAACAAAAGTCAACTCAAAAAAAAAATCCTCTCTTTAGGAGAGATGATTCAGTGGGTTAAAGAAGTTGCCACTAAAGTATTAGGAATGGAGTTTGGGTCCCCAGAACCCACACACCACATAAAAAGCTGGTGGGTGTGTGGCCTGTCTGGGTAATCCCACTGAGCAGGAGGAAGAATATTTCCTACAGTGAACTGGCCAATCTGCCTAGCTAAATGGTGAGCTTTGGGGTCAGTGAGAGGCCAGGTTTAAAATATGAAAGGAAGACATGCAAGATCAACCTTGGGCCTGCACACGTGAAGGCCCTCCTATGTACATAGACACACTACTCACCCTTCTATATATATACATACATATACACACACACACATATGTATACACACACATATGTATACACACACACATATGTATACACACACACATATATATACATATATATATATATACATATATACATACACACACACACACCTCTATTTATACCTTTCATCTGCTTAGAGAGATGTACGAAACAGCTCCCATCCCCCTGTCTATTCACCACCTCAAGTCATCAAAGCATCTACTGGGCCTCTGGCACAAATAGTTCCCACTTGCAACCAGACCAACAGACACTGCAATGTGGCTTCATAAAAAGTTCAGATTTGTAAGTAACACCTGATTTAATACCAGCCCATCAGGAGCCAAAGGCCACTCATTCATCCTCTGTAGAGATGCCAGTTTAATTAAGGTATTTTATACCCACTTTAATACTCTGATATGTAGAAATCCAAGCATCTTTGGCATTAAATAATTCTGTCTCTATGATGCATACATTTCTCAACAAAATGTAATGGCAGGCTTTCATCTACATAAAATGGTCAGCACCAAGAGCGGGCTCCTGAGCGATTGGGCTTCCCTTTTTCCTCAGCAAATTAGCAGAATGTGAATGAGTCAAGTTCTTGGAAACCAGACTAAGCTACCCTGCAGGAGCAGCAAATGTTCTTAACCTCTCCACTATCTTCTCTAGTCCCCACCTAGGTCTTCATATCCCAAATCTCCCCATAATGACCTTTCAGATGAGAAAAATCCTGTTATTTAGTTATTCCCTAATTAGTCAAGGACCCAATAGGGAAAACACCACTGTCTTAGTTACTAAAACACACAAACATACCTTTTTTGGGTGGTATGAAGAAGGCATTGCACAGGATCCTTCCAAGTGTCCAGCTTCTTCTTCAGACAGCCCCAAGTGGCTCCATGCCCTCTTTAATGAGGGGTCACCTACTCCAAGACATAGAGTTCCTAGGTGAAGCCTACCCCTCTCATAACAGCATCACCAGAGTCTCTTCTAGATGATGGCCATTAACTACAGCACCGGCTTTAAATACTGTGGAGAATCCTTGTGTTTCTCCTTAGGTTAAGATCTTGTCTTCAAGTAGCTCTCAATCCTTGTCTGGGTATTTGAGTGTGTACAGGGTAAGTCTAGTAACCTAAATATTGGTCTCCAAGGTTATGTCAGGACCGAATAATAACTCGTGTAGCCTTTGGGGAGTGTGTTTATTCTAGGGATAAAGAGATTATGTTGGTGGGTCCTAAATGTTCTCATGCTTCTTTACAAGCAAGAGAAATATTAACTTTGGGACAGGATAAAGGACGTGTTTCTATCTGTAGAAAGAGGAAAAGGAAGTGTTATGACTCCAGATGAGGACTGGAATTATATAGCTACAAGCCAGGGAATGTTCATAATAGGATTTGGGAGGAACAAGTATACATTCTGTCCCAGAACCTCTATAGGAAATTTGACCCCTAGACCACCTTGATGTTTGTCTCAAGTCCTGTGAGAAAGGAAATTTATGTTGTCTTAACTCATCAGGTTGGTGGTAACCTATACCAGCACCAGCAGTCACAGGAACTCCATATTGCAAAGCAAATGAAGAGCACCCAGAGAGCTTTGGAAGTGTGGCTGCGGTGCTGCACTGGGAATGAGGACCAATTGCTCTTGACAGAAGCAATGTGGGAGGCTCCAGTTTGTTTGTTTGGAGCTTGTAACTTCTGAGAGTGATGGAAGTGAAGAACACTGTCAGATGGCAAGGAATGGCAGTGCTGATTGAAAGGGAGGATCTATGTCCTGGGTCTAAGGGATGTGCTCAGAAGAAAATGAGTCTAGGAAGTAGGGTATGGTGGCACACTCCTTTAATCCTAGCCCCCTGGAAGCAGAGGCTGGTAGATCTCTGAGTTCCAGGCCAGCCTGGTTTACAGAGAGAGTTCCAGGTCAGCCAGCACTGTACAGAGAAACCTTGTCTTGAAACAAAATAAAAACTCAATCTAAAGCCTAGAAAGATGGCTTGGCAGGCAAGAGCTCGTATTACTCCGACAGAGGACCTGGGTCTAGCTCCTAGCATGCACCACATGACAGATCACAGCTGTCTGTAACTCCAGTTTTGAGGTACAATGCCCACTTCTGACCTCCATAGGCACTAGGAACGCATGTGATGTGATAAATTCAGGAAAACAACTCTTACATATGAAATAAAAATAAATATTAAAGTTTCTTTTCACTCCTTTCTTGCATCCCCCTTTCCCTTTTCATTAAAAACAAAACAAACAAAGATCTATAATTAGGCAATAAAAAGAAACATATCTCTAGGGGCTGGTTCAACCTTTTCTTTGTCACTGGGGTGATAAAGAAAATGCCAGTGATTAAGTTTACACAAGAAATCTGAAGGCAGAGCATGGCCACCTTGGTAAATTGTCTGAGCAGTTTGTTTTGCTTGTGGCTGATGGTGAAATTAATTAGCAAGGAGTGAAAGAACTAGAGTTCCAGGGAGTCACTCTGACCTAGATACAGATGTAGGAACCTTTCTAAAAGGCTTCTGATAGAAGTACAGATGGCCATGACCCATAGTCTCAAAGGCTGGGTCAGTGAAGGAAGCAGTTAGTCGGCTTGTGTCTTTGGTGGAGAGACAGGGCTGCAGTGGCACAGGGCTGTGTGATGGACCACGTGAGCACTCAGTGGTGGGGAGGCAGGGCTGCAGCGGCACAGGGCTGTGTGATGGACCACGTGAGCACTCAGTGG
>JABTXL010004539.1:3382095-3400274 GCA_025134845.1 Neodon shergylaensis | reverse complement strand
CCTCCAGCGACCAGGGGCACCAGCTACCAGGACCTCCAGCTACCAGGGGCACTGTAGGGAAAGCCCAGCCCAATGGGGGGCGTGTTCACCTCGGGCTAATGTTTATGTATAAATCTGGTGGGCAGAGCCCCGCTGGTCCTTTTTTTTGTATTTCCTGCCCATCGCTGGGTCCCTGGTGTTGTAAGCTGTCCCTTCATTAAAATTTGCTGTTTCATATTAAGCTAGCCTGGTTATTATGCCGTATACAGGGCACTAGCTACCAGGGCCTCCAGGTACCAGGGGCACCAGCTACCAGGGGCACCAGCTACCAGGCCACCACTCTGGTTTGCCTGGAAGAGACAGAGGAGAAGAAAAGGAAATGTTTTAGCACCTTTTGTTCAAATAAGAGTGAACCCTTCTGATAGGCAATTACCAAGTAGATACTACACTTCAGTTTACAAAGCCTTACCCACCCTACAGATAACAGGATGGCTGCAGGGTCACAGGCCTTCAATTTTTTACCTGATGTCTTTTGGGTCCAGGTTTCATGCAAAGATGGGAATAGACCACCAAAGTCTATTAAAGCAGAAACAAATTTTATTCCAGAAAAAGATCGAAAATAAATCTCTATGGGGCACACAAAGCTTATCATCTATAGCTGTGACCACAGCCAGAGATCGGACTTCTGTATCTGTGGCATTGGAGGTTGGTTTTCAGCCTCCTCTTATAATAAAATCAGGCTTAAAGTCACATTACATTTTAAGTTTTACAACTTTTGGTTATAGAATGTTAGGATGTTAACTTAGGATGTTTGTGAAAGCCTGTGGCTGACATGGCCACTTTTCACTGTCCCTGAAAGAATGCAAGACAGAGAGTAGAGTCACATAGGGGGACAGTTAAAAATTAAGAGAAGACAAGAAGAGAGCCCTATAGAGCAATAGTTAGAAGCTGACCTTTGTCTGCAGATCCTGCCTAGCTGGGAAGCTGGGAGGAAGGAGACCATTGTTAAAAGCTGTACACAGCAGCTGCCACGATGTCTGCTCTCAACGCAAAAAGTGTTTGTTAAAGGTTAACAGTGACTTCCAGCTTTATTTATTTATGTTTTTATCCCCAAATATGTTTGAGTTTACAACTTTATATTTCTATATTCCTTGAATAGACCCTTTATTCTTATATTTTATTCCTGGACTCTTTAATGATCATATGCTAAGAACAATTATTAGTCACTAAAATGACTGGGAGTCTGCTTGACTGCCTAGTGAATTAAGTTATCTTATTCTTTCCTATTACTCCCATGAAAAAGGATGTGGCTGCACCAATCTCTAGTCAGGGTAAAAACACTACATCTGAGTGAGCAGAAGGCATCTGTCTGCTATTGTAAGATTTCTGTAAAGAGGAATCTTCCAAGGGAGGGGAAAGGAAGAAGGGAGAAAGGAAGGGAGCCGGAAGAGGAAGGCCGTTTGGCAAACACTGACTTTACAGATCACCTGCTGTAAGACAAGACGCCGCATCTTGCTCTGTTACAAACTTCTCAAGGAAATTCTGATAACAGCACAAAGCAGCTGTTTCTATGAGCGAGACAAGGTTTCCACTGGCAAGTCAAGGCCTTGCACAAAGCTGGAGCTGTAACTATGAGAAGAGCTTCTAGGGTTGTTGGTACGCTTCCATTCCTAAGAAAGCATCCTGCTGTTGCTGGAACCTCCTGTTCTCAAAATCTCTCTCTCTCTCTCTCTCTTTCTGTGTGTGTATGTGGTGTGCGTGGGGTGTGTTGTGTGTGAGTGTACGGTGTATATGTGAGGTGTGTGTGCATGTGTATGTGGGGTGTGGGGGGGTGTGGAGTGTGAGTATATGCCTGTGTGGGGTTTATATATGGGGTGTGTGTGTGGGGGTGCAGTGTGTGTGTGTGCACATGTTTTTAAAATATCAAAATAAGCCTTTGGAGTATAATTAATGCCCAGGCGGCAGCCCACTGGCACGGAGGCCCAGGCGGCAGCCCACCACCGGCGCGGAGGACCAGGCGGCAGACCGGCGCGGGTGGCAGACAGCAGGGACCGGAGCACAACACCGAGAGCAGATCGCCCCTCTACAATTAAAGCAAAGAGGTAGGCCTTTGGTTGGCGAGATCCCTAGCAACGAAGGAGCCGGGTCCTGTTCCTGAAGACCCTTCTAAGGGGCGAGAGGGAACTTGGCCCCTGGCAGGAGCCAGGAAACAGAGCAACAGAATTTTGTAAGAGGAGCCCCTGGTCAACAGGGAAACCTGATCCGGTTTTGAAAGACCCATTAGATAGTTTCAATAGGAGGAGATGGGCAGGCGCCAAGGCAAGAATTCACCCAATAATCTGAAAAACAACATGAAAACACCAGAACCCAATGATCTTACAACAGATGGACTCGAACACCCTAATATGGAAGAAGTGGAAAAAATTGACTTTATGAAAGCAATAGAGTCCATTAAACAACATGTGAAAAATGCCCTTATAGAAATGGATGAGAAGTATAACCAAAAGTTGGAAGAAATGAGTAAATACGTACATGATACCCTGGGAAACCAAGAAAAAACGATCAAACAGGTAATGGAAACAGTTCAAGAACTGAAAACTGAAAGGGAAGCAAGGAAGAAAACACAAATTGAGCACCAGCTGGATATGGAAAATCCAGGTCAATGAGCAGAGCCTACAGAAACAAGCATAATCAATAGAATACAAGAAATAGAAGAAAGAATCTCAGATTCTGAGGACACCATAGAGAAAATAAACGCACTGATCAAAGAAAACAGCAAAGCCAACAAATTCTCATCACAAAACATGCAGGAAATATGGGACACAATAAAAAGACCAAACATAAGAATAATAGGAATAGAAGAAGGAGAAGAGTCACAGCTCAAAGGCCCAGAAAATATCTTTAACAAAATTATGGAAGAAAACTTTCCCAACATAAAGAAAGATATTCCTTTGAATATTCAAGAAGCATACAGAACAGCAAACAGACTGGACCAAAGAAAAACATCCCCTTGCCATATAATAATCAAAACACAGAATATACAGGTTAAAGAAAGAATATTAAGAGCTGCAAAGGAAAAAGGCCAGGTAACTTATAAAGGTAAACCAATCAGACTTACACCTGACTTCTCAATGGAAACCATGAAAGCTAGAAGGTCCTGGATAGAGGTACTGCAGAAGCTAAGAGACCATGGATGCAAACCCAAACTACTATACCCAGCCAAGCTATCGTTCACTGTCAATGGAGAAAACAAGACATTCAAGGATAAGAACAAATTTAAACAATACGTAGCCACAAATCCAGCCCTACAGAAGGTAATAGAAGGAAATCGCAACCCAAGGAATCCAAAATTGCCAACACTGCCTACAACAACTCAGGCATCTAGCAACCCTTCACCAGCACAACTCAAAGAAGGGAGACACAAAAACTCTAATACCAAAAACAATAAGAATAACGGGAGTAAACAACCACTGGTCATTAATATCACTTAATATTAATGGTCTCAATTCACCTATAAAAAGGCACAGACTAAGAGATTGGATACGAAAACAGGATCCAACATTCTGCTGTTTGCAAGAAACACATCTCAACCACAAAGACAGGCATCTACTCAGAGTAAAGGGTTGGGAAAAGGTCTTTCAAGCAAATGGTCCTAAGAAAAAAGCAGGTGTGGCCATATTAATTTCTAACAAAACTGACTTCAAACTAAAATCAATCAGAAGAGATCGAGATGGACACTTTATACTTATAACAGGAACAATTCATCAGGATGACGTATCAATCCTGAATATCTATGCCCCTAATACAAAAACACCCACTTATCTAAAAGAAATATTACTAGAACTGAAGGCAGACATTAAACCACACACACTAGTAGTAGGAGACTTCAATACACCTCTCTCTCCAATGGACAGGTCAATCAGACAGAAACCTAATAGAGAATTAAGAGAATTATTGGAGGTAATGAAGCAATTGGACTTAGAGACATCTATAGATCATTCCACCCAAATAGGAAAGAATATACCTTCTTCTCTGCAGCTCATGGAACCTTCTCGAAAATTGACCACATACTCGGAAACAAAGGAAACCTCCACAGATACAAAAAAATATCCAGTGTCCACCTGTGTCTTATCAGATCACCACGGATTAAAGATAGAATGCAACAACACTACCCCCAGAAAGCCTACAAACTCATGGAAACTGAAAAGTCAACTACTGAACCACAACTGGATCAAGGAAGAAATTAAGAAAGAAATTAAAGTCTTCCTTGAATTTAATGAAAATAAAGAGACAACATACTCAAACCTATGGGACACGATGAAAGCAGTGCTAAGAGGAAAGTTCATAGCACTAAGTGCACACTTAAAGAAAACAGAGAAAGCATACATTGGGGACTTAACAGCACACCTGAAAGCTTTAGAAAAAAAAGAAGCAGATGTGCCCAGGAGGAGTAGAAGACTGGAAATAATCAAACTGAGGGCAGAAATCAACAAAATAGAAACACAGAAAACAGTCCAAAAAATCAATGAAACAAAAAATTGGTTCTTGGAGAAAATCAACAAGATCGACAAACCCCTATCCAAACTAATTAAACAACAGAGAGAGAACACACAAATAAATAAGATCAGAAATGAAAAGGGGGACATAACCACAGACACAGAGGAAATTCAGAGAATCATTAGATCTTACTACAAAAGCCTGTATGCCACAACACTGGAAAATGCAAAAGAAATGGACATTTTTTTAGATAAGTACCAAATACCAAAGCTAAACCAAGACCAGGTGAACAATCTAAACAGACCGGTTAGTCGCGAAGAACTAGAAGCTGTTATCAAAAATCTCCCCTCCAAAAAAAGCCCAGGACCAGATGGCTTCAATGCAGAATTCTACCAGAACTTCCAAGAAGAGCTAATACCCATACTCCTTAATGTATTTCACAATATAGAAACAGAAAATTCATTGCCAAATTCTTTTTATGAAGCTACAGTTACCCTGATACCAAAACCAAGAAAGAGAATTACAGGCCTATCTTACTCATGAATATTGACGCAAAAATTCTCAATAAAATACTGGCAAACCGAATTCAAGAACACATTAGAAATATTATCCATTATGATCAAGTAGGCTTCATCCCAGAGATGCAGGGCTGGTTCAACATACGCAAATCTATCAATGTAATCCACCATATAAATAAACTGAAAGAAAAAAACCATATGATCATTTCATTAGATGCTGAAAAAGCATTCAACAAAATTCAACACCCCTTTATCATAAAGGTATTGGAGAGACTAGGGATACAAGGGTCATACCTAAATATAATAAAAGCTATTTACAGCAAGCCGACAGCTAACATTAAATTAAACGGAGAAAAACTCAAAGCCATCCCACTAAAATCAGGAACACGACAAGGATGTCCACTCTCTCCATGCCTCTTCAATATAGTGCTTGAAGTTCTAGCAATAGCAATAAGACAACATAAGGGGATCAAGGGAATTCATATTGGAAAGGAAGAAGTTAAGCTGTCGTTATTTGCAGATGATATGATAGTATACATAAGCGACCCCAAAAACTCTACCAAAGAACTCCTACAGCTGATGAACACCTTTAGTAATGTGGCAGGATACAAGATCAACTCCAAAAAATCAGTTGCCTTCCTATACACTAAGGATAAAGAAACAGAGAGGGAAATCAGAGAAGCATCACCTTTCACGAAAGCCACAAAGAGCATAAAATATCTTGGGGTAAACCTGACCAAGGAAGTGAAAGATCTATTTAACAAGAACTTTAAATCTTTGAAGAAAGAAATAGAAGAGGACACCACAAAATGGAAGGATCTCCCTTGCTCTTGGATTGGGAGGATCAACACAGTAAAAATGGCAATTCTACCAAAAGCAATCTATAGATTCAGTGCAATCCCCATCAAAATCCCATCAAAATTCTTCACAGATCTGGAGAAGACAATAATCAACTTTGTATGGAAAAACAAAAAACCCAGGATAGCCAAAACAATCTTAAACAATAAAGGAACATCTGGAGGCATTACCATCCCTGACTTCAAACTCTATTAAAGAGCTCCAGTATTGAAAACAGCTTGGTATTGGCATAAAAACAGAGAAGTCGACCAGTGGAATCGAATAGAGATCCTGACTTTAACCCACAAACCTATGAGCACCTGATTTTCGATAAAGGAGCTAAAAGTATACAATGGAAAAAAGAGAACATCTTCAACAAATTGTGCTGACAAAACTGGATGTCAATCTGTAGAAGAATGAAAATAGATCCATATCTATCACCATGCACAAAACTCAAGTCCAAGTGGATTAAAGACCTCAATATCAGTCTGAACACACTGAACCTGATAGAAGAGAAAGTGGGAAGTACTCTACAACACGTGGGCACAGGAGACCACTTCCTAAGTATAACCCCAGCAGCACAGACAGTAAGTGCCTCATTGAATAAATGGGACCTCCTGAGACTGCGAAGCTTCTGTAAAGCAAAGGACACTGTCGCTAAGACAGAAAGGCAACCCACTGACTTGGAGAAAATCATCACCAACCTCGCAACTGACAAAGGTCTGATCTCCAAAATATATAAAGAACTCAAGAAACTAGACTGTAAAAGGCTAATCAACCCAATCAGAAAATGGGGCACTGAGCTGAACAGAGATCTCTCAACAGAAGAAGTTCAAATGGCCAAAAGACACCTAAGGTCAGGCTCAACTTCCTTGGCAATCAGGGAAATGCAAATCAAGACAACTTTAAGATATCATCTTACACCTGTCAGAATGGCTAAAATCAAAAACACCAATGATAGCCTTTGCTGGAGAGGTTGTGGAGAAAGGGGTACACTCATCCATTGCTGGTGGGAATGCAAACTTGTGCCACCACTCTGGAAAGCAGTGTGGAGGTTTCTCAGGAAATTCGGGATCAACCTACCCCTGGACCCAGCAATACCACTCTTGGGACTATACCCAAGAGAGGCCCTATCATACAACAAAAGTATATGCTCTACTATGTTCATAGCAGCATTGTTTGTAATAGCCAGAACCTGGAAACAACCTAGATGCCCTTCAATTGAAGAATGGATGAAGAAAGTATGGAATATATACATATTAGAGTACTACTCAGCAGTAAAAAACAAGGACTTCTTGAAGTTTGCAGGCAAATGGATGGAAATAGAAAACACTATCCTGAGTGAGGTAAGCCAGACTCAAAAAGAGGAACATGGGATGTACTCACTCATATTTGGTTTCTAGCCATAAATAAAGAACATTGAGCCTATAACTCAGGTTCTAAGAGAAGCTAAATAAGAAGGAGAACCCAAAGAAAATCATATAGGCATCCTCCTGAATCAGGCGATGAAAGGAGACAGAGACAGAGACAGAGACAGAGACCCACATTGGAGCACTGGACTGAAATCTCAAGGTCCAAATCAGGAGCAGAAGGAGAGAGAGCACGAGCAAGGAACTCAGGACCGAGAGGGGTGCACCCACACACTGAGACAATGGGGATGTTCTATCGGGAACTCACCAAGGCCAGCTGGCCTGGGTCTGAAAAAGCCTGGGATAAAACTGGTCTCGCTGAACATAGCGGACAATGAGGACTACTGAGACCTCAAGAACAATGGCAATGGGTTTTTGATCCTACTGCACCTATTGGCTTTGTGGGAGCCTAGGCAGTTTGGATGATCACCTTACTAGACCTGGATGGAGGTGGGTGGTCCTTGGACTTCCCACAGGGCAGGGAACCCTGATTGCTCTTTGGGCTTTCAAGGGAGAGGGACTTGATTGGGGGAGGGGGAGGGAAAGGGGAGGCGGAGGTGGGGAAGAGACAGAAATCTTTAATAAAAAAAAATAAAATAAAAAATTAAAATAAAAAAAATAAAATAAAAAAAATAAAAATAAAATATCAAAATAAGAAATCATTAGGCCAGTATCAAAAGGAATCCCAATAGGTATTTCCAGAGAACCAAAAGTAATTACCTAAATATTAAAGTTTGTTCTCATCAAATCATTACATATAAACATTTATACTTAGTTAGCTTTAATGTTAAACCAATCCATCTTTTCATCAACTGTAGTCACTGAGTAAAATATTATGCTTATTCTTCTTTATTATTTTTCCTCTTAAGAATCTTGAGATTCATCTCAATATTTAAGTTACTAAGCCAGCATTAAATATTAATGGCTGTAATGTTTTCCTCCCATCATCCCCCACCTATATGTCCACCCATTGAAGTCTCCACTGGACAGTGAACCTGTGAAGAAAGCCCCAGAAGCTCTGACAGGAGTGTGAAGCGCACTGGACACTCATCCAGTTCAAGCTTTCCTGGTTTGTGTGCAGCAGGGAGTGTGTAAGAGGAGTTGAGCTGAGCCACCTCGATTTTTCATAGCTCGATTGATTGGCCTTCAGGCAGCAATCATGCTTCAGTCACTCATTTCATCTTTTAAAAATGACCCATCTCCTGCTCCCCTCAGAAAGGCTGGCAGAACTCACCTTGAAAGCAAAATAGCCCAGGAGTCCCCATTAGACAGCACTTCTGGGGAATGCATGTAATGGACGCAGTGGCAGGACCAAGCAGGCTGGCATACACCATGCCCTCAAGTAGCAGGTCCTCAATGTATTTCTTTTCAAGTTCTAGGTAGTCTAGGTGTGTCGAGCTGCTAGTTTGTATTGAGTCTCTATTATAGTTCAGTGTCAGACAGCACAGATATTTCTTTAATTGTGTAGAAGGCTTGCAGTAGTTTGAGGCACATAGAGTGTTTTGTTTTATTTTTATTTTTTTTCTACTGTTCCAGTTTGGAAATGAATATTGCAAGTGTACCCTGGAACCCAGGTTGTTGACCCAACTCAAAAAACCAAAACCAACCCACTAACCAAACAAATGAAAAACCTATCACTGCCTCTTACTCTAGTCAGCTTCATTCTTGCTCAACTGTCCTATGATCAAATTCACCTTTCTGGTTGTTTGCATGAAAGCGAATCTTTGCTGAGGCATTCCAATGCATCAGAGCCAGCTCCCAGATGTGCTGGGACAGAAAACAGTGTGATAAACCATTCTTTCCCTTACAGATGGAATGTTGGGTTCTAGCGGGATTAGGTCCAGACTGGACTAGTCTGAACCAGTCACAATCTAAATGCTAGCAAAGCTGGAGGCTTAGGAAGTGGGATTTTGTGATTGTAAAATTGAAGGTGGAGCATTTGATGAAACAAAGAGTACAGGCCCTGGTGTTAGATTCCTAAATTGAAGAAGGAGCAAAGAAAATAAATCAACCTCTGGCCAGGTTTCTTAGAAAAGCACAATCCTTTTTGTCAGCTGCTGATGGATTTCTGCTGTGAGAACTGTGCCTTGCCCAAGATGAACAAACTGATGATGAATGCAGCAATCTCCAGCCCCCAGCGTGGTGCTGTGCTTCCCAAACCCAGGAAGCAGAAAGACCTAAAAAGAATCTTTAAGCTTTATTCTCAGGATATTCTTTCAGCATCTTATGTGCAGATCAAAAGTTCTGCATTTTCAGTTTTCTGGAGAGGTTCTTAAGCACCTCATGGATTCTGGTCTATATTGGAGAACCTTAGACAGACTGTTCTCTTCTAGTTAACACCGATATAATGTAGGGCAAAACAGAGAAAGACTGCCCCAAGAGTCAAATTTCTGAACTCACGTGACCGGCCAGCCAGAGGTCAGTGAAAGGAAATGAGTAGGGGCAGGAGGGAACCACTGGCTGGTCTCAAACCACTGGTGGAAGGGCAGTGAGTTAGACATTCTTCTGAGATTCCAAGAGGACAGCCCCCTAATGTGGGATCCAGCCTTCAAGGAAAACCAGTTTTCTGGGAAAAGCAACATTGGAGATAAAAAGTGAAGGAGGGTAACCAAGAGGAAGGATGTGAAAGGGGACTTAGCAGGGACAAGACACAGCAGAGAGTATGATAGCCTCACTGCCTAGGTTCTGAATTTGAGAGAGACTCTGGGTCAGGATGGGGGCAGAACAAGGGCGGAGAATGCTTGCCTGCTCTGAACTCTGTCCCTCCTTACTCCATTGAGCACTTAATTTCGATCCACCCCTCCTCTCCACCACATCATTTTCCTCATGGACTCCCTGAAAGTAAAATCATTTCCTCAGTTGTCCCACCAAATTTGTTCAAAGGCACAGAGACAAAGCAATTCTCAGTTTTTCAACCAAGCCTATGCTTTATCCCTGGACTTCTAAGAGATTTGGTAACTTGACAGTGAAAGGAATAATAAATCGCCTTACTTTTTAACACAAAATGCTTCCATATAAATGGGAGGCTTGAACACTTCATTAAATATAACAAATTCATAGCTTGGAGTGAGCACAGGAAAATCTACAACAGCAACTAAGGAGTTAACAGAATAGCATCCTCTCTGCTCCCCAGCTGTTATGTGCTCTTTGCAATTCCTGGGTAATTTGCCTTTCTCTTCCATAACTGCAGGAAGGACATCTTTCTTCAAGGGGTCTTGTTGCTGGCTTGTTCAGCTCATTCCTCATTATTCTTTCCTTGAGGTGACTAGCAGGATTCCCCTCCCATCCTAGGAGTTGCAGTGAGCTCGTCTATTCTATATTAATATCATGAGCTATGGAATTTCCATGTCACAGCATGGAAGTTAAAGACACAAGAGTTTGGGGTCAGAGTTTGTAATTGAGGCCTGTAATTGGAAGCTGGCTATCTCTGTTAAGTTACCAGACCTTGCTGAGTCTCCTATTTGACGACGATAATATGGAAATGTATTGGAAATTATGAGGATTATACCTACGAAATATATAAATTATATAAAACAAACAAAATCTTGGTGTTACAATTATTGTCTCATGTAGCTGTTTTCAAATCTAAGTTAGTTTCAAAAGAACTATCTGAAGTAGGCATGTCACTAATTCTTGGCTCTCTTCTAGAAGAGGTAGGAGATCAACATGAAAATAGAAAGCACATGAGTGGTTACACAGACAGTGTAACGACTCCGTGTCCTCTGTGGAGACACAGGATTTAGTTGGGCATTGAGGTAAGGTCTCCAACAACTGGCCCATCCTGCTAGAACCCTGTGTTCCAAAGTCCTGATATACTTCTTGATTACCTAAACCCCAGGATTTTCTTGGAAAGCCAGTTTCCTGCCTGGTTTTTGCCAGAGCCATTTGGAGGGTGGGTGGGATAGATTTTACCTGTGTGGGCAGTACACAGAGGCCTCTGCTCTGCACACTGAAGGGTTAACAATATCAGTGTTCCTAACTGGATCCTACAAACAGAAGTCCAAGACTGACTATATAACCTGGAAGTCCCCATTCGAAATGGAAGTCCAGATCTTCTTGATCTGAAACTATAAGCCTCAAGACAGAGATAATAGACAGCCAAGTCATGCCTAAGGACCTGCTACATGCTGTGCTGGCTGGTGAGGATGGACTTCAGTTTAACTAAGTTATAAAGCCAGTGGACTTGAAAGAGCTCACTTCCTTTATTACACCCTTTTTATGCACAGCATGATCTATGCTGAACGACCCAACATTGAACAAGCTTCCTCTTGACCTTGATTCTAAAATGTATTGCTTGCTTTTCTTGCTCATGCAACAGAAGCAACATAATGAAAAGGAGGTTGGTATGGGCTTTCAGAGTAGAAGGTACAGTCTGTCGTCATGAGGAAGGCAAGGCAGCTGGAAGATTCTCTTTGTAGTGATGTTGGTGTGTATGTGGTGTGTGTGTGTCTGTGTATGTATGGTGTGGGGGCCTGTGTGTATGTCTGTGTGTATGTGGTGTGTGCATGTGTGTGAGTATGGTGTATGTGTCATGTAGGGGTGTGTGTGTGCATGTGTGTGGTATATGTGTGTGTATGGTGTATGTGTGTGTGTGGTGTGTGCATGTGTGTGTATGGTGTACGTGTGTCTGTGTGGTGGTGGTGGTGGTGGGAGGGCTGGCGATGTGGCTTATCCTTCTCCTGGTGAGCCAGTAAAGATCGCTTCAGCAGAAGAGAGAATCTCTAATCTTCAAAGCTCCACCCTCATGACACAGGCATTCTCCACTGCCTTCCCAATTGTGCCATACTCTGGCGATCAGGTGCTTAGATGTGTGGGTTCTAAGGGCATGAGAGTTAGACAGACAGTCTAGGCTTGCCCAGATGTCAGTGGAGTGGAGGGCACCTTCAGCACTGAATCATTTGATGGAATGTGTTGAAGGGTGAACCAAAACCAACCCCAAAGCTGAAGATAAATCTACAGCTAGGAGAGAGGGATAGGCATTTTGAGGAACTTCTCTAAGGAGTCCTGCTTTTAGAGAAGTCGAAAGACAGGCTGGCTGTCTGTGTAAGACATTGCAGTGTGCCTGGAGGCTGAGAAGACGGGAGAGGGGGGTGGTTTAGAAGGTAGAGAAGCTGCATCCTGTGTTAGCAACTTTTTTCTGTCTGTGACAAAATCTGTAAAGAAATAATTAAGGAAGAAACGGCTTATTTGCCTCCCAGTTATGGAGGATACTGTCCATCAAAGTGGGATCACAGGCTGCAGGAGCACATGGGAGCTGTCCACCTGCCACACTGCCTCTGCAGTCTGCAAGCAGGGCACGGAAGATGATTCTCAGCTCACCTTCTCTTTTTCATTCGTCTTGGGACTCTGGCCCATGCAGAGACTGTCTCCTGCATTCAGGTGCATCTTCTCTGCTGGGTCAGACACGGAGGTGGTTCCCATCAGGATTTAACAGCTCGGCCATTGTGTTGGCACACACATTTGAAACTATATTTCTGAGTCTGAGGAAAGCCAATTTCTATGACTTTGAGGTCTACCATAGTAAGTTCTAGGCCAAGCATACTACATAGTGACACCCCATAGCATGAAAATTATCAATTTACTGGGCTGTGGTGGTGCACGCCTTTAACCCCAGCACTCAGGAGGCAGAGACAGGCAGATCTCTGTGAGTTCAAGGCCAACCTGGTCTACATAGAGCTAGTTCTAGTACAGGCTCCAAAGCCACACAGAGAACTCTGTGTCAAACAAACAAACCAAAAGAAACTTAACAATTTATTTCCTGTTCACCTCTTTTCTGTTTCTGTTTTTCTTTTCTGAAGGTGCCAGAATCAAAGCACCCACTATGTGGCAGCATCGTTGTGAGGGGATTTCCCAGAGGACCATTTTCTCAGGAATCTATAAACACCTGGGTAGAAAGGCAATTCACTGTTTTAATTTTTAAAGTCTTATTTGAGTTGACAGTAAATTGAATTAGTGAATAAGTAGAACTTTATCAAGTTCATAGTCATACAAACAGTGCTTTGGGCTGGGAGTCGGATGCTCTTGGGTGAGAAAGTACATGAGTTACTGTGAAGTCACCAAGCCCTGGTCTACACTGCAGTCCTCCAGGCTTTGCCCTGGTCTACACTGCAATCCCGCAGCCTTTGCCCTGGTCTACACTGCAGTCCTCTAGCCTTTGCCCTGGTCCACACTGCAGTCCTCCAGGCTTTGCCCTGGTCTACACTGCAGTCCTCCAGGCTTTGCCCTGGTCTACACTGCAGTCCACTAGCCTTTGCCCTGGTCCACACTGCAGTCCTCCAGCTTTCATACTTGGTTGCACAATTAAGAGTCAAGAGTGAAGTTTGCAGGCAAATGGATGGAAATAGAAAACATTATCCTGAGTGAGGTAAGCCAGACCCAAAAAGAGGAACATGGGATGTACTCACTCATATTTGGTTTCTAGCCATAAATAAAGGACATAGAGCCTATAACTCAGGTTCTTAGAGAAGCTAAATAAGAAGGAGAACCCAAAGAAAAACATTTAGGCATCCTCCTGAATATTAACCTTCATCAGGTGATGAAAGAAGACAGAGACAGAGACCCACATTGGAGCACCGGACTGAAATCTCAAGGTCCAAATCAGGAGCAGAAGGAGAGAGAGCACGAGCAAGGAACTCAGGACCGCGAAGGGTGCACCCACACACTGAGACAATAGGGATGTTCTATCGGGAACTCACCAAGGCCAGCTGGCCTGGGTCTGAAAAAGCCTGGGATAAAACTGGTCTCGCTGAACATAGCGGACAATGAGGACTACTGAGACCTCAAGAACAATGGCAATGGGTTTTTGATCCTACTGCACCTATTGGCTTTGTGGGAACCTAGGCAGTTTGGATGATCACCTTACTAGACCTGGATGGAGGTGGGTGGTCCTTGGACTTCCCACAGGGCAGGGAACCCTGACTGCTCTTTGGGCTTACGAGGGAGGGGGACTTGATTGGGGGAGGGGGAGGGAAAGGGGAGGCGGCGGTGGGGAAGAGACAGAAATCCTTAATAAAAAAATAAAATAAAATAAAGAAAAGAAAAAAAATAAAAAATAAAAGAGTCAAGAGTGAGTTTCACCAGTGTAACTAGTATATTTTGTTTGTCTGGTGAAACAACCATGTTTCCAGGGGTCATGCTGTGGGGAAATCGTTCTGTAGGGTCAAGAGCAAGTGTTTTCCTTTGCTGACAGTGGCGGGAACAGTGAGCAGAAGGACAGAAGCAGGCTACAAGAAGACAGGAAGCAGCTGGCCTTACCCTTTGTACAACAACCCTTCCCGGAACTGACTTCTCTATGAGACCCAACCTATTGCCTGATCCAGTCCTTAAACCTTTGTCCATTAATCCTCCAGGACCTAATTCCATTCCACCTGGACTCATCTTTGGGCTGTTCCACCTCCTCAAATCTGTCATCCTGGAGACAAGCTTCCAGAACATGAATCCAAGGAGAAACGCTATGCCAAGCCTTAGCTTCCAGGTTCAGGGGATTTGCAAGTATGTACCATAGACAGGTGAGAGCAGAAAGAGGAAATCCCAAAGATCTTATTTTTCTTTCTCTAGGTTCCTGGGCCAGGGATATAAGGTAACCTAGGGAGGACTGGCAAATCAGTATGTTTGCCAGCAGAGGAACACACTGGAATCCCCCACTGAAGGCTATCTGAGGGACAGGACTGTAGCAGATCTCATCTGTTTTCTTATTAGTAAATTTAGATTAAGTCAATGGCAAGTAGGTCTCCCGAGCTTGCCAAAATCCTGCCGTTTCTGGGTTCTCGGTGGAGAACAGCCTAGAACAGTGAGAGAGCAGTGCCAGGTGCCAGTTACCGCGCTGGTTCTGCCGCGCACCAACTTTGTGAGTCAGGTGCCAGTTACCGTGCTGGTTCTGCTGCGCACCAACTTTGTGAGTCAGGTGCCAGTTACTGCACTGGTTCTGCCACGCACCAACTTTGTGGGTCAGGTGCCAATCACCACACTGGTTCTGCCATGCACCAGTTTTGTAATTCCGAGCAAACACATTGATGGCTCTGAGCTGCGGTTCACTCACCCGTGAAGTGCACAAAGAAATCCCGCAGTGTCTACAGTGGAAGAGCCTCAATTTTCTCATTTTGGGGTTTGACTTCCCAGCTGATGCTTGAGGCCAGCTCTGGCCAAGGTTCCAAGGGACAGTCAGGTAAAGGCCCTGACTACCACTGCTCACACTCTTGTCCATACCTTCTGTGGCTGTGCATGACACCTGTGTTCTCCAAAGGCCTCTTTCCATGCCCAAGTTAGCACAAGCCCTTTGTGTGTCTTCTATACAGAGACTCTTCTTAGAAGAGCCAAGAAGAGACATAAGAGATGGAGGGAAGGGCTAAGGGAAAGAACCTAGAAATGCATTCTGAAAGTTTAAAATGTACTAGGAAGATGACCTACTTTTTTTGTAAGACATTTTCTTTCCCCCATAAAACAAAAAGTTTAATGATAGATTCAGTTATCATATTCAAACTAAGTTATTTTATGTGATTATACTTACATTATATTTTATTTCACGATTCCTCTGTTTGATGTCACTCTACCCCTTTCATGCCTTCTGTTTTCTAAAGAGAAATGGATGCTGTGGAGAGGGCTCCCGAGGGTCTCTACTGAAGGGACCCAATGGTTTCTTTGCAGAGTGGTTGTGGCAGTGAAGGGCATCCATGTAACAAGCTGTTTAGGGTCCTAGCTTCCACAGTTGGCACCTGGGCTCTGAGGAGGTCACATGACTGCCAGAACAAAGAATGATGTTGGAAGGATGATTCAAAACCCACACTCTGTCCCTTGCTCTGTGATTCTGATACGTTCACTCAATTATCTTTGTTCTATAGGATGGATCCACTCTAGTCAGTGGTACAAATCACCATTGTTATTTAAAACCACGAGGACCAGGAAAATATTGTATTCATAAATATCAAACGCTGTTTCTTGTGCGGGTGGGGTGGGTGTGTGAGGGTGGGCAGGTTGGTGGATAATCCTCACACATCTAGTTGCACCAGGAAGAAAGCCAAGAAAACAGTTACTTCTGCTCAGCTGGTATTTTCACAGAGAAGGTTCTGGCTGTTTTGCAGAGAAGATAGGAAGCTGTGATGGTGTGAGTTAGCAGACAGGATCCAGGTGAGAGATGGAAAACAAGGCAGATTACCTTGGCAGGCATGGAGGTGAAGAAGGTAAATCAAATTGCATTCCCCCTTTCCTTTTGCTCAGTGAGACTCCAGGCTCCTTGATGAATCATTTCCCCCATCAATCCCCAGGTTCTGTTTGGTGGTGACAGAGAGAGCAATAGCAGCTTGTGCTGCATTTACAGATATCATCAGTCCTCTGTGCCTTTAATCTTTTTCTTCGGGGGGAAGGGATGCAACTTTTTCTTGTTGTTTCTCATGGAAGGCTGAAAGAATTGAGCTATATTATGCCATCCTCCATAAAGAAAAGGCAGCGGCACCTTGCAGACAGCGGTCATTTTGGCCCATTCCTACTTGGCAGCCATCCTTTCTGAGAACAGGAGTTTATGTTTCTCTAATCAGGGAGATAGAGTTGCTGTGCGTTGCCTGACATGTTAAATTTACCTGCAACTTCTGCCTTTTCTATGCAGATATCCAAGTTCAGGATGAGGCCAGCTTTTGTGACAGTTTTGTTAAATGAGTTCTATTCTATAGTGTGGAAAACAGACAGATAAGGCAAGCTTCTGTATTCGAAAGGCACATCCTTGATTCTGCTCATATCACCTAGAAATGTTGCAACCTTGGGTAAGCTGAGTCCAGGTTCTTCAAGTCTCAGGGGATGGTGGTGTCCCTTAAAGGGAGGTGATGTCTTTACAGGGATCATAATGTCTGTTAAAGGGATAGTGATATCTGCTAAAAGAAATGGTGGTATTTGGTAAAGGGATGGTGATGTCTGTTAAATGGATGGTGGTGTCTGTTCAAGGGATGTTGGTGTCTGTGCTCTCTCACAAATCTGTTGTGGAGAATAAATGCAGCCATCTCTAAAGTCTGCGGCATAAAGCTGAGTAGGCTGTGCTTGCTCAACTAATATCCATGTTCCACCCCTCTTCTCCTTCAACAACGCTCTCCCCTCTCTCTTGCGATCACCTCTGTTCTCAAGGTCCCTGGGCTCCCAGGCACAACTGAGGGGAAACAGACTCCAAGCCGAGAGCTGCTACTCCGTGGTCCATTCCTCCATGGGCCAGGAGCTGCTACTCCGTCGTCCATTCCTCCACGGGCCAGGAGCTGCTACTCCGTGGTCCATTCCTCCACAGGCCAGGAGCTGCTACTCCGTCGTCCATTCCTCCACGGGCCAGGATTAATTTTTCACACTCTTCTTCATTTTTCTTTTTGTAAACAACAGTGATGGTGACCACAATCTTATGGAGGCCAATGGGTCAAAAGAAGAAAGTGAGAAGGGAAAATTGTTGCCAAGACCCTTATTTCTTGTGTCTTCTTGAGGAAACCTCCAGGGACTGGGAGAATGAACAGGTTTTCTAATTACAGTCACTCTAGGCTCTTGAGGGTGGCACTCAGTGATAATATTCCAAGAGTATAATGTTTTCTGTTCTTACTGGAAACATTCCCATTTTCCCACACCCTTCTCAACACACCCATATAAAATGATACAGTCATTCTAGCTGGTGTGAGGTCACACACTGTGGTGATGAGCCTTTCCTAGGGGCCAGCGAGGCTGAGCACGTCTGACCTCTTCTGCCATCTTTCATCTGCGCTCTTTCTTGGGGAATATCCATCTAAGTCCTTTGCTCACTTTCAAATTGGTTTTCAATGTTTGCTTTTCTAGTTGAAGGATTCCCTGACATAATTAGCAAATTAGCCATGCATAAGATAGTATGGCTTATGAGTGAGTACATCCCATGTTCATCTTTTTGGGTCTGGGATACCTCACTCAGGATAGTGTTTTCTATTTCCATCCATTTGCATGCAAAATT
>JABTXL010004539.1:3262995-3369932 GCA_025134845.1 Neodon shergylaensis | reverse complement strand
ACACACACACACACACACACACACACACACACACACACACACACACAGACTCAGAGACCAGCCTAAATTCAGCACATAGGAAAATCAAAGCATCATGTACTCAGGCCCTGGCAGTTTAAGGTCTGAGAACTGAGGCTGATCTTTGGAAAAGCCTTTCTTGGGCAAACTGAGAGGTTCCTGTGGGATTTGTTCATGAATCTTTGACAATAAGCGGGAACTCTGTGAGGTAATACAAAGAAAATGCCAAGCATTTCCTGATTATAGTTCCTCTGTTTTTTGAAAGACAGCACACACAGGAATGAAAAAAACTGTGTCTCATGTATCTTCTAGAACAATGCTCCACTGGCAGGTGAGTGGGTCCCTCAGGAAGGTCAGCATGCTGTCCTTCTCTTCGGAAGCGCTCTGTGAGCACAGTGCTGCCTCCTCAGCATCCAGAGCACATTGGGTTTCCACATTCAAATGCTGCAGAGACGTACTGAAGGGCAGACCACTATTAGATGATTTCTCCCCACATTCAGAGCTGAGGTTTTCAGAAGTCCCCTTCGTGGAGTTTCTGTGGTGATGGGAGGGTCTGGAGGGCCTGGGAGGGGCTGGTGCTGTGGTGCTGCTGGTAGAGAGGACACTCCGAGAACGTGGGAGTAGGGGTTTAAGAGCTGGTGTCTGTGAACTTTGGAATCCCCTGAGGGGGTTTTAAATGTTGTCTAGTACTGTCCTCAGAAATGACACTTTCTAGTATGGGAATTAGGACTGTCAATCCCTCCCAAATGGCTCAGCATTTGTCCAGTCGGCCTCTACTTCTTTCATTCCTATGGCTGACATAAGTCAGTGACCAAGTAACTTCAACACTCTCATGCTCCACCCCTTATTTTATATTTGGCAAGCAGGTCTACCTTGGGTGCGTCCAGTGACTGCCCTTCCCCTTTTCCATTTATGTTGCTGTGCATTTCTGGAGAAAATAACGTGATCACACCTACTATTCATCAGCACGGGCATGCTATAGATGCTATGCTTTCCTCTCTGTTTTCGAGGGCATTTCCTGCCATCCACATACTGGCATCCTCACGCCTCTCATGCAGAGGCCTGTGACGAGTCTCCATCCCCTCAGAGTTGTGGTTCACAGTATCCAAGCTACTGAGCCACTCTCCTCATCAGCAGCTTTCTGTCAGTGCATAAGCATAACTCTCACTTTCTTGGTCTGCAGAACAAATGCTGCCCCCTCGCCTGGCAGACAGCAATGCCGGCATTTCTAAAGGCACACACTCCAGGGCTTTTCTTGCTCATTTCTCCTACTATCTCTGCTAACTGAGCTGCGAAATTTCACGTTCCATCTCCTCCTGATCCATTCCAGCCTCTAGACCAGGTCTAGAAGGCAGAGCCTCCAAGGCCCTGGCTTACTCTCTGAGGATCCCTGATGAGCTCAGCCATTTATTGTCTAACTGTAACTCTCCCCTATTATAGGCATTTGGAAGACTTTGCCTTCTTTTTAGCTTGTAAGCTTCTTCAGAATAGCAACCTGTTTTGTTTTGTTTTGCTTTGTTGTCTCTATTGCATTTCTTCAAATATCTAAGATTGAGAATTCAATATAATGGAAACCATGTGTGTAATTAAAGTAAGTTGAATGAAAATCCAGGTAAAGTAAAAGGTTTAATGTTTTGTTTACCCAGGAGTTAACCAGCTATCAACAATTGCTTAGAAGTTCTGCTCAGTCAAGGATAGGGGTGGGTACCTTTAATTACAGCACCCATGAAGCGGGGCAGGACCATGAGTTGCATGCCATAGTGCACCATGCCAGAAAATGGCAACTATCATATAGCTCACTGGACGTCCACCTGCCCATCATGAACAGCGTCTTAAATTCAGTCCTTAGTGTCCTAACAACAACAACAACAGAAAAGAAAAAAAATAAACCACAGTTGCTTTAGGGGTAGATTTCCAGGAAGTTTTTATCATGTGTGTGTATTTGAGAGCGCATGTGTACAGATGTGCACGTGTTTATGTTTGCATGTTTTGTGGCTATGTTAAGATATAACCTTAACAATGGGCAAAAAAAACTTAAAATACACACAGCTCATTGAGATAATCATTAAATTCTCATTACTTATCATTAATTCAAACAGACTACATAAAGTAGATTAATAACTTGAAACTAAACTGTAAGTAGAAGTCAATTTCTGCCATCATACAGGTTTCCCCACAATGTTGTCAGTTACGGTAGTTACTGCTCCAGACTCTTCAAATCAAATAGCTCATCTTAGTGATGATGTTTATTTCAGCTCCCAGGTTTTGTGATTTCACTGGTTAGTCCAATGGCTTCTGGGTCTATGACATGGTGGGAATGTGTGGACACACTCTTTACCACATGGCCAGAACACAAGAGAAGAGCAATGCACTGCATTTGTACTGCTCTCTTCAACACATGCCCCATAACGAGATGCCTTCTACTGTGCTTTACCCTAAAGAGTCTACCATCCTGCATAATGCCATAGACTAGAAACCAGATGCTAGTACATACGCCTTTGAAGACCAGTTATTTAAACCATGACATTTTCTCCACTGGTGCTGGCATCAAGCCCATAATCTTGCTTTTAAGAACCTAGTGTTCAACCCTTGAACTATACTCCAAACCCAGCATTCAATTTTCTGGCCCCCAAAAGTTCAATCTAATGCAAAATCCAACTGATTCATCTGCCAGGGTCCCCAAAGTTTTAATTATTCCATATTTGCTCAAAAGTTTAACTTCAATGTCTCCCCTAAGACTCAAAGTCAACTCAACTGCAAACCCTGATACAATCAAAACTTAGACGGGATTTAAAGTCTTCAGAGAAGCATGGAGCATCTAGTCACACAGAGTATGCCCTTCCAGGGCTTGGGTAGCTTCGCCTCAGCAGTATTCCTGACTGCAGCCTCTAGGCCGAATTTTACATGCCCCCCGCAGCTTACCTTGGCAAGAATTTTGAGCCCCTGGTATCTCTCTAGCTTCATGGCATCTTCACTGCAACTTTGGCTTTGCTCTTACAGCTCCATCAGCCACCTGCAGGGACTCTAATGCTGCCGAACACACTGCCTGGCTGCCCAGCCCTTTTTCTGAAATGATGATAGAGACTCCTTTCTCTCAAAACTCTGTCTTCTGCCTACCTTGTAAAACCAGTATGATCTGGATGGCACCAGTGCAGCTTGCACCTGGGTGTATTGAAATTCTGGCTGAACAGCTCTGAGGATCTCACCAGCTTAGCAAAGGACAATAAGTCTCTAGCTGCTCCTGGGTGAGCAAGCCACCACTGACCCTGCTCTCAAAGGAACTGGAAGACAGGAAGACTGCTGTGAAATAGTTTCTTATGAACATGACAGGGTTGTTGTGCACATGAACTCGCAAAAGCTGTGGTTGCACAAGTGCAAGCCAGTCAAACTCCACATTGATGCAGAGGGACTCAGGAAGCTCCCCTGACTGCATGAGGAGCTACTGGCAGTTGATGGTTACTGGTGTATCCCGTGGGTGACCCTACTTCTATTAGGGCAGCACTACGTATACTCAGTGGGCCACAAACTAAAGAACAGTACATGGAGAGGCAAGAGGTGTGAGAGGAGTATGTGAGGGGATACATGAAGTGAGGAGAAAGAGGAGAGTGCATGGAGGGGTAAGTGGGAGGAGCACATGCGTGGGGGCATGGGAGGAATACTGTATTTGTTACAGTACATGTACTTAAATGTTCCTGTTAATCTATGGTATGATTTCTAGTGTTCATGCTGAGAACAATTTCACAACTGATTGTATATCATTCATTTTTTTATTCTTCCTCTTAATAAGTATTTATGGGAGCAATTAGGCAGAGAGATGAAATATTATCTCCAATGTTTTTCTAAGTCTACTACAGCTCATAAGAAAGACAGCTTTGTAGTTTATCACAGTGAGCATTGGAATTTATGAGAACTCAGATACACTCTTACAGAAATGTTGAAAGATGTATAGAGAATTGGAGCACTTCTCGTCTACCACACATTCATAGACCAATAGGTGGAGCAAGGTGCTCTGTCGGACGTCAACTACTTTGTGGTACATGAGCAAAGAAGGGTAGGAGGTCAGTGTTGCCGGCGAGATAAGCAGGTTGGGGAAGCCTGGCATTTCCACCTTCCATCTTTTAGTTTTCTCTGGATTAGAAGGTGTAGGAAGAGCTAAACAACAGGGTGCCTCTGACTCACTTGCAGATATCACAGTAGGACGCTTAGGTGACACAGGATATCAGGGGTTGGGCACAGATCTTAGCAGCATGTAAATGAAAAAGTCACTGCCAGGAATGATGGGCCAGCAGCTTCTCAGACACCTTCCTCCTTATGGTGTAGGCTGTTGTTTCCAGCCAGACCAAAGTTTTAAGGCAGAAAAAAGTAACTTACTTAAAATGACATCGGTGACATTTAATTCTATTTTAAAGTCTGAGAAGATTCAGAACCTCTTTCCAGCCGAGCTATGAAGACCTTATCTCAGCTGCATAAATGACAGTCTGGGATCTGGATGAGGTCAAAGGAGGAAATGCCACAACCAGCCCGGTTTTCTAACATTCCACAGACCTCATTCTGGAAGTCCCTTTGGCCCAGCGTCAATTTATTTTCCTGTATTTTCAGCTCCTTTCCTTGTTTCTGTCCTCAGGGAGGATAAGAAGCAGACAGATGTAAACCTCTAGATAATGGCCCTTTATAAAATGCAGGCTAGTGAACTCACCTCTCAGCCCTTACCTTTCTGGGGAGAGAAGCTAAGGGCCCTGAGTTTCTGAGACTGAACAATAGAAACCCTACATATTCTATTCATAAACCTGCCCTTCTAAACCACCACTTTGTTTTCTTCTAGTGCCTGGTATCTCCTAAACCCCTTTACATGTAGCTGAGATGGTTACCTACAGACAGGATGCGTGAACGTTTTCAAATGTGTCATCATTACCAGACCCTACAGAAACTCGTCTCTTAAGCTCACTGAATCTGTAAATAGGATCAAGAGCTCTGCTATATTTCTTTGTAAAGCAACTTGTTACTATTGTTCAAGACCAAGGAAACTTCTAGATATATTTTGTGTGGATCCAATTTCTCATATTATGTTTGGGAATTCTCAACAGTTTTTGTTGTTGTTGTTGTACTTTACTTATTTCTTGAAAGTCCTCTGCTCCTTACTTTGTTCATTTCTAGTGTCTTTTCTCCTTCTTCACTTTCATTTGGTCAATATTCTACTTGGATAGCCAGAAATGGTTCAGGTTTTTGCTTCTCTATATAGGCAAACATCTTATATCTCGATATCTCATACATGCCTCCTTGAAAGAGTCATGGATGCCTCTTTATGTTTCTTCAGAGCAGGCTGAGGCAGCTGATGAGGGTTAAGCCCTGATTTACCTCCAACCAGTCAAATGATGGCATTCGTTTTGACACAGACACTGTGATAGGCAAGGGCTGAACCTTGTCACTGTAGGTAATCTGATTCTTGCTTTCCAGGAACTTGGGGCATGTAGCTAGAGGGGTTCATCCTGCTCATTTATTCTAGGAACAGGAATAGCAGAATATCCTTACAGTATGAAGTAGAAGATGATTGCCTAAAACATGACATTGCCTAAGACGTGGTATTGCTCCCAACTGACCTGTCCCCAAAGGGTTTAAACACACACTTTCTTGCTGAATCTGCCAACATGTACCAGGTAAAATAATGTAAACTTTCCAAGTATTCTTTTCTTGAAATGAAATGGGTGTTTAATAGTAAGCATTGTTAGAAGTTCAGCACTGCCAAGAATTATTGAAATAGGCTAAGAATAAACTCTAGAGTGCATACGTGACTAGTATAACTGAAATATGCTAAGAGAAAATCCTAGAGCCCAGAATGATTAGTAACCAAGTGTCAGAAAATAAAAACAATAGGGGCTTGAGGGATGACTCAGTGATTTAGAGCACTTGCTGTTCTTGTTTTTATTAATTTATTTATTTATTAAAGATTTCTGTCTCTTCCCCGACACCGCCTCCCATTTCCCTCCCCCTCCCCCAATCAAGTCCCCCTCCCTCCTCAGCCCAAAGAGCAATCAAGGGCAAGTGCTATATAGAAAATATAGCACTTGTTGTTCTTGCAAAAGACCCAAGTTCAGTCCCCAGCCAATGCATGGCAATTCCACCATCTTTAATTCCCATTCCAGGGGATTAAATGCCCTCTTCTCAAATTAGCAGGATTCAGGAATATGCAAATAGTTCATATGCATACACTCTGGCAAAACATTCATATACATAAAATAAATATAATTAAAAATAAAAGCAACAAAAAGTCGTATCTTCCATATGACCCAAATCCTACCAATCTCCCAGGATTGTCGTAGGCACAGATATCAGAGAAGCCCTTGGTGTTGGTCACTGGAACACAATACTTTTCTTCATCTTTCACATGACCTCACTTTTAGGTGGACAATGAGATCCACAGACTCCATTTCTTGAAAGTGGCAGACCCTGTGCTGTGTAGTCTTTGCATCTGTAGATAAGATCTGAGCCCACCGGCCAGTCATTTCCACAGGGACTGAGAATTTCTTAGTAATTTGTTCTATGGAAACAGAAACTGAGTCTTAATCTGGTAACAAAGTAGTACCATGCCAAAGGGGGAGGAATTTAAAACGCAGTTATCCAGGGCTGTTTCTAGTTTTGTGTGATGAAGACAGACCTGGAATATAGGGAAGCAGAGAATAATAAAGTATGGAGAAGACACACCCAACATTTTGACTCTGCCACACATAGACACAATCATGCTTGAGAAATGACTAATAAATCTTAAAAACTCTGCCTCCTCCAAATCTTACAATGTGATAAGAAAGTTTCCAATTTTGGGCTAGGCTAAACTCATAAATATCCTTGTCTAGCTACATGCTGCCTGTGGGCTTCAAGTTGACCATAAGTGTTAGTATATTAAAACAACAACAAAACTCAAAGAATTTCATTGTGAGCGGCCCAAGTCTTCTAATAAAATATAATGCAAAGGAGACAAATATGGAGGAAGCCATCACTGTAAGCCTGTTTGGACTCTTACTGAAGGAGCCTGGGAGAAGCAGGGAACTTTGGAACTATTTCACTGCCCTGTGCTACAAAATATAGGATGAAATGACTGATTCCTACTTCTTGGGTAAGGTTTGACAAATGGCATTTTAGCTACTCAAGGTGAGTTTTTCTGTGTCATCTGTGAGAACACACAATTTCCAGTTTAGATTTGAGTTCACAACGTAAGCCACATCCTTTATCAGGACTAATAGACCCAGAGACCCAAGTGAAACCTCAGAGTCAAGGGTCCACAGGCCATTTGTCAAGTTAATGTTATTACAGAGGTTCTCTAATCCCTCTTGGCTTGGTGAGGAGACACTTGAACCCTCCCAAAGGGAGGCTTTGGTGCTGGGCTTTGGTTTCTGAGTCTGTAGCCTTGAGCATTCTTTGTTGGTTCCTTCCTCTTCTGGATCTTTGCTTAGGTTCCCAGCCATCTTTGCTTTCTTATTATAGAGTCAATGACTATGTCATTTCCTTCATCTCTGCTGTATCCTTTGTGTTTATTATTTTGTTTTGTATGGTGGTGGGGGGCAATCAGCAGGCTGTGATGTATAACTGTGTGGTGACAGGACTCAGACATTTGACAAACTGGGGCCCCAGCTCAGGAAGGAGGACCAAGTTTAGATCTTGACCCAGAATAGACCCTTGTCTCTGATCCAGCTGGCGTGATACTACTCATCTCAGTGAGAGGAAATCTACTCTCACCCCCACTGCTCTGTGCTTTGTGTGCTTGGAATCCTCAAATACTAAATACTTCCTCCAGGTTATTGTGTAATAAAGCTCACATTGTATCAAGATAAGAGTTATCTGAGATTGCTGAATTCAGGGGTCCAACTATTTTCCAAGCTTGATGGAGTTTGTTGACTATTCTCTAAATATAAACATAAAGACAATCACTTTTTCATCATAAAATTATAGTATATTTACATCGGACATGTTGGAGGAAAACAACATCAGAAAAAAAATTATCACCAATCCTACATTCAAATATAGCCACCATTGATCTTTATATGCTACAGGGTCTCATGTTTACTAGATAGATCGGCCTCCAAATTTAACTCCCTATTTAGACAACACTCTAAGTCAACACTCCTGCATGCTGGGATTACAGCCATATACCACTATGACCAATTCATGTGGGGGTAGGATTGAGGCCAGGCTTCCTTCTTTCTAGGCACCCTCTGTTGACAGAGGTTTCTGTGATGCCTAGTTCAACCCCAGAGGAACACACAGACATCTACATTAATTATAAACTGGCTGGCCTATTAGCTCAGGATTCTTATTAGCTCTTAAATCCTACATTACACCATAATTCTTGTCTGTGTTAGTCACATGGCTTGGTACCTTTTATCAGTGAGATATTCTCATCTTGCTTCCTCTATATCTGATGACTACTGCAGACTCAGCCTTTCTTCTTCCCAGAATTCTCCTGTTCTGGTTGCCCCGCCTATACTTCCTGCCTGGCTACTGGCCAATCAGCATTTTATTAGAGCAATACAAGTGACAAATCTTCTCCTACTGAGCTACAGTCCTGCTCAACTTACTATCTCATCAATAAAAATTATTGTGTCTTTTAAAGACATTTGTTTATATTCATTTTGTATTCTTGAAACAGAGTATATTCTAATGGGGTTTTCATATAGGAATCTGTATCAGTTTATGTTCTTGTACCCACTATCAGCACTGCGGTAACAACCACACCCCCCAAAGTTGCTTTACTCCTAATACCCATCTTGAGGGCCCGCGGGCAGTTGGAAGAGATCTGCTTCCAGTCACTCTACGTTTCATGTGTCATCATGTATCTCTCCCATTATAATTCTTATGTGTCGACTGTAAGAACATGAACACATTATGAAAGTTCTCTCTGTTTCACAAACACATCATGAACACCTTCTATGGTTTTACTTCTGTCTAAAAATTTGCATTGACAACATCACAGTTTGTTTTATAGATATGCCATAATTTTTCATAAATAAGATCTTCTTATGAAAATTTTATGCTATCTTAATGGCTTAAATATACTTTTATGTAATTTCCCAACTTCTCCAGGATAAATTTCTATTAAAGGCCAATGGGTTCAATGGCAGGCAAATTTTAAAACATTCAATATTTACTATGTGAATATATAATATACTACACACACACACACACACACACATTTTGAGACAGGCACTCAGTATGCAGCCTGGCTGTTCATGAACTCACTCTGTAGACCGGTCTGGCCTCAAACTCACAGAGATCCACCTGCTTCCTGTGTGATGGCATTAAAGGCATGCACCAGCTGTTATGCCAGTTTAATCTCATAAATTCAACACATTGAAACGTATACGGGAAAAACAATAGTATGGGGTGATCTTTAATCTGTGGGTGGACCAAGGTAAGACACACCTGTTTTCATTCTTGTTTGGTATCCATGAAGCTTAAGTGGTTGTCATTTTTTACCAAGTTTCTATAGTGTATTCTGTGATGTATTCCAGATGACCATGGAGGTGACCAGTTTGTTTTCAGGATGATCCTGATGGTGGGTACATAGGAACAGAAAGTTGAGCATGTACTGATGAAAAAATAAACTCCAGAAGGGGCTTTCAATGCCTCCTGGTTCTGTACAGTGCTGTTGCTCTACTAGGGCAACCCTTTCTGCATTGTCCCTGCAGAGCAATGGTGGCAAATAACTGCATGGCTTTCTCTCTACCCAGCAACTACAACCAGCCATCTGGAGCCTTCCTTGGTAGACCTCGCAGTTAAAGTAGCACTTTAAGATGGCATAGCTAATGAAAATGCCAGGACCACCTAGACAACCCTTAAAGTGGCGGGGACCCAAAACCATTGAAAAGAGGATAATTAACTCATCTCACCTTGAAGGTAGTACCAAAATCTGAAACAGATCCTCCTTTTCTAGGACACATCAACTCCTAACCAAAATCTTGGGGAGAGGGTTCTGTCAATGAAGTGCTGCTGCGCAAACACAAGGACCCGGGTTCAGGCCCCAGAACCCACACAAAAGAGCTTGGAATGGTGGAACATTGTTATGATCCCTGTGCTGCAAAGGCAGTGACATGGGGTGTTCTGTGGCTCACTGATAGTTGGTCCAAATGTCTGCATTCTAGGTCAGTGCACAAAAAGGTAGATGGTACCTGAAGAATGAGACTTTAGGTCTACCTCTGGTTTGATGCACACATATATGTGTGTGTGCATGTATACTCACACACAGAGTTGTGTCTGCTCAGACAACACACAACATATTAATAGTATATTACACATACTACCATACAGACACAATGTCAATACAAACCATCTCATATATGTAGTCTCTTAGACACACTCGTTTTCTCATGCACACATGCATAGGAGCATGCGTCCTTGACTTTGGTTTGGGTCACTGCCGGAACTCCAGTCTTTCCCCACTCCCCAACTCCATCTCTTCATCTTTCTCTCAGAGAATAACCAGGGAGAAGAGAAGAGCACCCTCAGCTGAGCAGGGGAAGATGTCTGTCTGTTTTGAAGGTCCTGTGGTGAGGCACACCTACTGTTTGCTGCTGTCCTCCACTGTGACCCAAAAACAGCTGCTGAAATAACACTTTCCATGGTTTCCTCTCAAGACCCAGAATGCCACATGGACAGAAGTAGACTAGGCTATGCTGAACATCCACCATGAAAGGAAATTGATTTAATCACCAGGACACGTAATACTGAGATCCCAATGTTCCACCTTAGTGGTTGTTTCTTCGAGATATCCTTGACTCTACTGCAGGCTCATTCTATATTCCGACAGTTCTGTAGGGCAGTTACGTGAACGTGCCACTGTGTCCTCTACTCTTTTCCTTAGAGCAAGTTCTTTCTAAGATTCCCAGAGATGATCATTCCTTAAGAAAATAGTGGGTCCACTCTCCTTAAGATTCTCTCAGTGAGCATGGCCCACTGAGTCAACTAAGCGGGGCTCACACGGGCTCACAGAGACGGAAGCAGCAAGCACAGGGCCGGCATGGGTCTGCACCAGGTCCTCTGTGTACATGTTATGGCTTTTTGCTTGGTGTTTTTGTGGGACTCCTAACAGTGGGAGTGGAAGTGTCTCTGACTCTTAACTGCTCTTGGTACTCTTTCACTCCTATTGGGTTGCCTGTCCAGCCTCAATATGAAAGATTTTGCCTTGTCTTATTGTGTCTTTTATTTATTTATTTTTTTATTGAAAAAAAAAATCCCTGCTTCCTCCCAGCCTCCCATTTCCCTCCCCCTCCTCCCGCCCCTCTCCCCCTTCCCCCCACTCCTCTCCCCCTCCCTCTCCAGTCTGAAGAGCAGTCAGGGTTCCCTGCCCTGTGGAAAGTCCAGGGTCTTCTCCCCTCCATCCAGGTCTAGGAAGGTGAACATCCAAACTGGCTAGGCTCCCACAAAGCCAGAACATGAAGTAGGAACAAAACCCCATGCCATTGTCCTTGGCTACTCATCAGCTCTTATTGTCCGCCATGTTCGGAGAGTCAGGTTTTTTCCCATGCTTTTTCAGTCACAGTCCAGCTGGCCTTGGTTAGCTCCCAATAGATCAGCCCCACTGTCAAGAACCTAGAGTGGCGCCCAGGTGCCAAAGGCAATGTCCCCAGTTAGTTACTTGGGCAGCTGAGGATAGGGAACCTGAAATGACCCTATCCTATAGTCATACTGTTGAATATCTTGCATATCACCATAGAACCTTCATCTAGCGATGGATGGAGATAGAGACAGAGACCCACACTGGAGCATCGGACTAAGCTCCCAATGTCCCAATGAGGAGCAGAAAAGAAGGAGAACATGAGCATGGAAGTCAGGACCACGAGAGGTGCGCCCATCCACCGAGACAGTGGGGCTGATCTATTGGGAGCTAACTATTGTGTCTTTTTTTAAATCATGTTTGGTGTTGTCGTTTGGAGGGAAATGAGTGGGAGTAGAACTGGGGCAGAGGAGAGGAACGGAAAGAGGGGAAACTGTGATCAGAGGAGAAGCTGCGAGAGAAGAATCTATTTTCAATTTAAAAGAATATGAAATAAATTCTCCAGGACTGGCTACCATCTAGACTGTCAAGGTGAGGATCCCAATTAATCCTAAACTGGGCCTTCCAATGAACACGCTATCAGTCTCCCCAAATCACAGCAGGTTTGCAAAAAGTCAGTATTTCAGACACAAATTATTTTAAAGCCAGAGAAAAGTCCTTCCTAGGGAGAGCCTGCGTAGCCAGAGAAGGTTAAGTCAAACAGTGCAGGACTCACAAGCTCCTTTCCACACCTGTCTTACACAGACTGTGAGCTCCTGACATGTGAGTTTCCGCAGGTTACTGATAGAAAAGAAAAGGTGCATAAATCATGGTGAACTGCTCCCACCTGCCCCTGGGGAAGGCCTCTCTCTGGAAA
The DNA here is from genome assembly GCA_025134845.1 of Neodon shergylaensis. Lineage (NCBI taxonomy): Eukaryota > Metazoa > Chordata > Mammalia > Rodentia > Cricetidae > Neodon > Neodon shergylaensis. The sequence goes on along the minus strand of JABTXL010004539.1, from coordinate 3,357,516 downwards.
GTGCTTCAGCCTCGGCTTCCTGCAGGGCTCACATGCTGTTGACTCGACCTTCATTTCTGACACCTACGTCTTCTTTTACAGATTAATACAGGCAAGGCTCTGGTCGTTGATCTCTGTCCTTCCTGTAGACATACATTTTAGCTGAAACCTTTGTTGTCTAGTAAACATAAGGCTGGATTAGTACAATGAAATGCAGTTCAGCAGTTTTTAGAAAATTGAGGGCATCAGAAAAGAAATGGAGAAAACTTTCTGTTATGGATACAATCAAAGCCCCAGATAGCTACATGATACACCCTTGAGAGTAAATTTAGTAAATTGTTATCATCAATTCTGGTGCTCAAAACTCATGATATCTGTCATTTTCCTAAAACTCATGATATCTATCTGTCATTTTCCTAAAACTCATGATGTCTGTCATTTTCCTAAAACGACTGCATTTTTACCTTGAGTCCAGTGTGTTGGGAGCATAGCACAAAAGTCCTTGAGCCCACAGATCTCTGAAGAAACCAGGAATGGTAAGTACACAGGATTGCATTTCCATTGGGAAAGAGAAAAAAAACCATTCTTCTATCCAGAAAGCTCAGAAATGGAAGTGATTGACAGCCTGGTGGTCTGTGTTATCTGTTGGGCCAGGCCATACCAAGCTCCTACAATCAGGACTGGAGATTACTAGTAACCTAAATGGCCCTCATAGCCAGAGGCTCCCCAAGCTCTCACAACCTGGATCAGACATGTCTAACAGCCCAAACAACCCCTATGCTATCTGTATGTGAGACCAGGCCAAATTTTTCCTTAGGCCCTTAAGGAAGAGCCCATCTTCTTTAAAAAAAAAAAAATGACATGTGTCCTGAGTTGGGTTTCAATATAATTACACTTCATTATGCAACAGAGATTGTATTATACCTGGAAACTTTTTCCAAATTATACTCTAGGCTTAAATACATTTGGGAAAAACAGCCTGCAATTAGATCCCCCAAAGTCTGATCCAGTTTGACAAATTCAATCTGTACCTAGTTTTTCTTCTTATCACTTTGCAGAGTTAGCTTCCCTGCCTGGATACCTGCGTGGACACCCTCCCCACATCAGAATGTTTCTAGGCTTCTTCAGGGCAACTTAAGACAGATCAGTGATTTGTTCCTTAAAATTTCAACTGTCACATTCAGAACCTCCTGCAACTGTCCTCAGTGCCTCTAAAATGAGAGACTGCTGCACTGCCAAGGAGAAACTACCAGTTGCTCAAATATAATATTTTAACATCTTTGTACATTAGACCTGTCGTGCAGAACAAAATCTTAAAGCTTAAAATGAGGACAACTAAATTTTAGGGCTTGTTTTCTCCTAAATTCACCACCGAATACAGCCAACCTCATGCTTCCCAGCTAATAGAGGACTAACAAACCATTCAGACACAAATAATTTCCCATTTTTGTGGCATCTTAGTTGTGCTGGTCTGACTTAGGCTTCGGAAGTCAACTCAACAGTGAGTAAAACCACAGAAGCTAGCTTCTGCTTTGGGCACCGTCTGCTCAGATGCCCTCTGCTCTGCTCTCCTGGGGAAGAGACTAAGGACACTTCTGGCTTTCCCAGAGCTTCACAGGAAGAGTTTCTGCCCTGCATTTCCTCTATGATCCCAGGGCACTTGCCTAGCACAAAATGAAGGCAAGTTCCCTGGGCTTCCTCCTTTACTGTACCCCAGCCCTACTCCCTAGCTGGACCCAATTCTATTCCCAAGGCAGCTCTTTGTTTCACCTTAGTCCACTCTAAAATCCCATAAAAGTCTGCTTTTTCTAAGTAATATTATTTAATATTTTACTTCTATGACCTCTCATCTCACTTTTAAGTATATGGCTGTCGTGCTCACATTTGCTGGATTATGACACCTCTGACAAAGAATGACAATGGAAGCCATGGCAACTAGATACTGATGTTTTGTTAAATAGATGGTGATTGTTTTGAAGGCAAAGGCCATGTCTGAATAATCTCTTAATCCTATAAAAATTCTCAAACAGCAGGGGTGCAGTGCATAGTCAGTGAATGTTTAATAAATGTATCCTCTTTGCTGATAAAGAATGCCATAGTTGAGCTCTGCATTAAGGTCATGCTTCCTAAGGTATTGGCACAGCTATTAGGAAAGAGAGCACCGGGCAGGCAGCAGCCTCCACAGGAGCAGGTACAAGGGAGGAGCTGCTGAGGGAACAGGAGGCACGAACCCAGGAACTCCGAAGGAGCAGGCCTGAGGCAGAGACCTCTGTGGGACTGGACACAATTCAGAGACCTCTGAGGAAGCAGGCCCAAGACAGAGACATCTGTGAGAACAATCCTGAGCCAGTGACCTCTGCCAGAGCAGGCCCAAGGCAATGACCCCCATAGGAGCAGGTACAAAGGAGTCCCCGCTGAGGAAACAGGCCTGAGCCACAGTCCACTGAGGGACTGGGCATGAATCAGCTACTTCTGGGGTAGCAAGCCTGAGCCAGAGTTCTCTGCCAGAGTAGGCCCAAGGCAGCAACCTCCATGGGAGAAGGCTCGAATGACCCCTGGTATTACAGAACAACCCTTGGGGCTGCTGAGTGACCTCCAGGAACATGAAAAGACCTATGGGGTGACTGGAACCATGGCCCTGACTGTACTGAGTGGAAAAATTACCTGAGCCTTGGATCCACTGGCATCTGGATGATTTATCACTAGAGACACAGACAGCCCCAATGGCACCAATCAGACAAGGTAAGAAGAATACAATAAATACCACAATACCAATAAAACCTAGTGGCTCTATGTTGTGATTGGAGCAGCGGGCTGCGTCCCTGGCACCCGGCTGCCCCGCACGGCTAGCTTTATACCCAAAATAATTACACGGAAACTGTATTCTTTTAAACACTGCTTGGCCCATTAGTTCCAGCCTCTTATTGGCTAGCTCTTACATATTAATCTAACCCATTTCTAATAATCTGTGTAGCCCACGAGGTGGCTTACCAGGGAAGATCTTAACCTGCATCTGTCTGGAGTGGGAGAATCATGGCGACTCCTTGACTCAGCTTCTTTCTCCCAGCATTCTGTTCTGTTTACTCTGCCTATCTAAATTCTACCCTATCAGAGGCCAAGCAGTTTCTTTATTACTTAACCAATGAAACAACAGATAGAAAGATGACCCTCCTCCATCAGCTCTAAAACTGCAAGACTTGAACAACCAAATATAGATGAAGCAGAAAAATGATCTAAAATAACTTTAGGAGAAAGTTTGAGGCCCTTAGAGAGGAAATGAAAAATTCCCTCAAAGAAATGGGGGAAATGAAAACCAAGAAAAGCAATCAAACATATGAAAGAAAGTATTCAAGACTTGAAAACCAAAATAGAGACAATAAAGAAAACACAAGCTGAAGAAATTATAGAAATGGAAATTAGGAGAAAATGATCAGGAACCACAAATGCAAGCATAAACAGCAGAATACAAGAGATGGAAAAGAGAATCTCATGCACTGAAGATACAATGGAGAAAATAGACTCATTAGCCAAAGAAAACATTAAATCTATCAAAGGCTTAACACAAAATATTCAGGAAATGTGGTACACCATGAAAAGACCAAACTTAAGAATAATAGGGATAGAAGAAGAGGTAGAAGTCCAACTTAAAAGCACAGAAAATATATTTAACAAAATCACAGAAGAAAACTTTCCCAACCTAAAGAAAAAAAAATATGCCTATGAAGATACAAAAAGTTTACAGAATTCCAAATAGACTTGATAAAAAAAAATCCCCTTGCCACATAATAATCAAAACACTAAACATACAGAATAAGGAAAGAATATTGAGAGCTGCAAAGGAAAAAGGCCAAGTAATATATGAAGGCAGACCTTTCAGAATTATACCTGACTTTTCAATAGCAATCGTGAAAGCCAAAAGGTCATGGTCAAACATTTTGCAGACATTAAGAGACCATGGACCTAGCTGGGTACATCCCTGTGGACACCTGGGAACCCCTCTAGAGTCAAGCTTCTTGCCAACCCTAAAATGGCTCCCTTAATTAAGATATCTTCTTTCCTGCTCCCATATCCACCCTTCCTCCATCTCAACTGTCCCACTCCCCCAAGCTCTCCCCAATCCTCTCCTTCTCCCTTCTCTCTTCCTCTCTCCCCTTTACCCCACCCTACTCCAACCCCACCTCTATGCTCCCAACTTATGCCCAACAATCTTGTCTGCTTCCAATTTCGAGGAGGATCTATATATGTTTTTCTTTGGGTTCCCCTTATTATTTAGCTTCTCTAGGATCATGAACTATAGGCTCAATGTCTTTTGTTTATGGCTAGAATCCACTAATGAGTACCATATTCATCTTTTTGGGTCTGGGTTATCTCACTCAGGATAGTGTTTTCTATTTCCATTCATTTGCATGCAAAATTCAAGATGTCATTGTTTTTTTTTACCGCTGAATAGTACTCTAATGTGTACATATCATACTATAAAAGCATTTGTTCAACTATGTTCATAGCAGCATTATTTGTAATAGCCAGAACCTGGAAACAACCTAGATGCCCATCAATGGAAGAACGGATAAAGAAAGTGTGGAATATGTACGCATTAAAGTTTTACTCAGCAGTAAAAAACAATGACATCTTGAGTTTTGCATGCAAATGGGCAGAAATAGAAAACACTATCCTGAGTGAGGTAACCCAGACCCAAAAAGATGAATATGGTATGTACTCACTCCTAAGTGGATTCTAGCCATAGAAAAGGGACCTTGAGCCTATAATTTGTGATCCTAGAGAAGCTAAATAAGAAGGTGAACCCAAAGAATAACATATAGTTATCCTCCTGGATATTGGAAGGAGACAGGATTGCCAGGCAAAAATTGGAAACTTGGGGGTGGGGGTGGGGTGGGGGGAAGGGAAGTTGGGGAGAAAAAAGTGAGAAGGGGGATGGGGAGAGCTTGGGGGAATGGGACGGTTGGAATGGAGGATGGTTGGATATGGGAGCAGGGAAGTGTATATCTTAATTAAGGGAGCCAATTTAGGGTTGGCAAGAGACTTGACTCTAGAGGTGTCCCCAGGTGTCCATGGAGATGTCCCCAACTAGATCCTTGGGCAGCTGAGAAGAGGCAGCCTGAAATGGCCTTATCCTATAGCCATACGGATGAATATCTTGCATATCACCATAGAACCTTCATCTGGCAATGGATAGACACAGAGACAGAGTCCCACATTGGAGTACTGGACTGAGCTCTCACGGTCCAAATGAGGAGCAGAAGGAGGGAGAACATGGCCAAGGAAGCCAGGACCGCGAGGGGTGTGCCCACCCACTGAGACGGCAGGGCTGATCTAATGGGAGCTCACCAAAGCCAGCTGGACTGGGACTGATGGAGCATGTAATCAAACCAGACTCTCTGACTGAGAAGCCAAGGACAATGGCACTGGGTTTTGATCCTAGTGCATGTACTGGCTTTGTGGCAGCCTAGTTTGTTTGGATGCTCACCTTCCTAGACCTGGATGGAGTAGGGAGGACCTTGGACTTCCCACAGGGCAGGGAACCCTGACTAATCTTTGGACTGGTGAAGGGAGGGGGAGGGGGAGGGGGGAGGGAAAAGGAAATGAGAAGAGGGAAAGGGAAATGGGAGGAGGGGAGGAGGTGGAAATTTTTAATTAAAAATAAATTAAAAAAAGATTAACTGATTGGATATGAAAACAGAATCCATCATTTTGCTGAATATAAGAAATATACTTCAACCTCAAAGATAGACATTCCTCAGAATAAAGGGTTGGGAAATTTTTTTTTCAATAAAATGGACCTAAGAAGCAAGCTGTTGTAACTGTCCTAATATCTAACACAATAGGCTTCAAACTCAAATCAATCAAAGGAGACATAGAAGTACATTTCATATTAGTCAGAATAAAAATCCATCACGAGGAAGTCTCAATACTGAACATCTCTGCCCCAAATACAAGGGCACCCTCATATGTAAAAGAAACACTTTTAAAGCTTAAAGCACACATTAAACCCCACACACTAGTAGTGGGAGACTTTAACACCCCATTCTCACCACTGGACAGGTCTGTCAAACAGAAAATTAACAGAGAAATAAAAACATTAACAGATGTTATGACTCAAATGGACTTAACAGATATCTATAGAATATTCCATTCAAACATAAAAGAATATACCTTCTTCTCAGCACTCCATGGAACCTTCTCAGAAACTAACCACATACTAGGTAGCAAAGCAAACCTCAACGGATAGAAAAAAATCAGAAGAACCCCATGTATCTTATCGGATCACAATGGCTTAAAATTAGAATTCAACAAGAACACTAATTCCAGAAAGCCCACAAACACATGGAAATTAAACAGTGTTCACCTGAATCATGAAGGGACAAGGAAAAAATAAAGGGAGAAATTAAAGACTTCCTAAAATTCAATGAAAATGACTACACAACATACTTACAATGAAAGTAGTATTAAGAGGAAAGTTCATAGCACTAAATGCCTACATAAAGAAGCTGGAAAAATTCCACACTAGTGAGTTAACAGAATATTTGAAAACTCTAGAACAAAAAGAAGCAAACTCACCCAGGAGAACTAGACTGCAGAAACTAATCAAATTGAGAGCTGAAATCAACAATATAGAAACAAACAAAAAAAATACAAAGAATCAATGAGACAGAGTTGGTTATTCAAGAAAATCACCTAAATAGACAAACCTTTATCCAAAAATAACCAAAAGGCAGAGAGAGAATATTCAAAGAAAAGAGAATATACAAATTCTGAAAATCAGAAATGAAAAGGGGGACTTAACAACAGACAAGGAAAAAATCCGGAGACTCATTAGTCATATTTTCAAAACCTTTACTCCAAAACACTGGGACACTTAAAGGAAATGGACAACTTTCTGGATAAATATCACTTAACAAAATTAAATAAGGACAAGATAAGCAAGTTAAATAGACCCATAACTGCTGAAGAAATAGAAACAGTGATCAAAAATCTCCCAACAGAAAAAAAATGCCAAGGACCAAGTGGTTTCAGCACAGTATTCTACAAGATTTTCAAACAAGAACTGATACCAATACTCCTCAAATTATTCCACACAATAGAAACAGAAGGAACATTACCAAACTCTTTTTCTGAGGCTACAATTGCCCTGATACCCAAGTCACAGAAAGACATTACTAAGAAAGAGAATTACAGATCAATCTCACACATGAATGTTGATGCTAAAATACTCAATAAAATACCTGCAAATTGAATCCAAGAACACATCAGAGACATCACCCACCATGATCAAGTGGGCTTCATCCCAGAGATGCAGGGAAGGTTCCACATACGAAAATCTATCATTGTAATACATCATATAAACAAACTGAAAAATAAAAACAACATGATCATCTCATTAGATGCTGAAAAAGCTATTGACAAAATACAACATCCATTTATAATAAAGGTCTTGGAGAGAGCAGGGATACAAGGAACACACCTAAACATAATAAAGGCAACATACAGCAAGCCAACAGCCAGCATCAAACTAAATGGGGGAGAAACTCACAGCAATCCCACTGAAATCAGGAACAAGACAAGGTTGTCCACTCTCTCCATATCTATTCAATATAGTTTTTGAGGTCCTAGCTAGAGCAATAAGACACCAAAAGTAGATCAAGGGGATACAAATTGGAAAAGAAATAGTCAAACTCTCACTGTTTGCTGATATGATAGTTTACATAAGTGACCCCCAAAATTCTACCAACGAACTTCTACAACTCATAAACACTTTCAGTAATGTAGCAGGATATAACTTAAAAAAACAGTAGCCCTCCTTTATGCAGATTATAAATGGGCTGAGAAAGAAATCAGAGAAACAACACACCTCACAATAGCCACAAATAGCATAACATATCTTGGAGTAACTCTAACTAAACAAGTAGAAGACCTATATGACAAGAACTTTAAGCCTTTGCAGAAATAAATTGAAGAAGATACCAGAAAATGGAAATATCTCCCATACTCTTGGGTAGGTAGAATTAACATAGTAAAAATGGCAATCTTACTAAAAGCAATCTACAGATTCAATGCAATACCCATCAAAATCCCAGCAAAATTCTTCACATACCTTGAAAGAACAATACTCAACTTCATATGGAAAAGCAAAAAACCCAGGGTAACAAAAACAATCCTGTATAATAAAGGAACTTCTGGATGTATCATAATCTCTGACTTCTGACTTCAAACTTTGCTACAGAGCTACAGTACTGAAACCAGCTTGATATTGGCATAAAAAACACGAGTGGAACCAAATCAAAGACCAAGATATTAATACACACACCTAAAACACCTGATTTTTGACAAAGAAAGAAAAAATATAAAATGGAAAAAGAAAGCATATTCATCAAATGATGTTGGAATAACTAAATATCAACATATAGAAGAATGAAAATAGATCCATATTTATCACCATGCACAAAACTCAAGTCCAAATTGATCAAAGACCTCAACATAAAGCCAACTACACTGAACCTCATCGAATATGCAATGGGAAGTACACTTAAATTCATTGGCACAGGAGACCACGTCCTAACCCCAGCAGTACAGACACTAAGAGAAACAACAAATGGGACCTGCTGAAACTGAGAGACTTCTGTAAAGCAAAGGACATGGTCAACAAGATAAAATGACAGCCTACACAATGGGAAAAGATCTTCACTAACCCTACATCAGACAGAAGACTGATCTCCAAAATATACAAATAACTCAAGAAATTGATCATCAAAAGAACCAATAATCCAATAAAAAATGGGGTACAGACCTAAACAGAGAACTCTCAACAGAGTAATCTAAAATAGCTGAAAGACAATTAAGGAAATGCTCAACATTCTTAACTATCAGAGAAATGCAAATCAAAACAACTCTGAGATTCTATCTTATACCAAGATTCTATCTTATGGCCAAAATCAAAAACACTGATGAAAACTTATGCTGGAGATGTTCTGGGGAAAGGAACACTTCTGCAGTGCTTGTGGGAGTGCAAACTGGTACAGCTGCTTTGGATTTCAGTACGGTGATTTTTCAGAAAATTAGGAAACAACCTCAAGACTCAGCAATACCACTTTTGGGTATATACCCATAGGATTCTCAATTATATCACAAGGACATATGTTCAGCTATGTTCATAGCAGCATTGTTTGTCATAGCCAGAACCTGGAAACAACCTAAATGCCCATTGACTGAATAATGGCATCTTGAAATTTGAGGGCAAATTGATGGATCTAGCAAATATAATATTGAGTGAGGTAACCCCCTACCCAGAAAGACAAATATCATATGTTCTCACTCATAAGCAGCTTTTAGACATAAAGTGAAGAAAATCAGTCCACAATTCATAATCCCAGAGAACCTAGACAACAAAGTAGACCCTAAGAGAGACGTACATGGATCTAATATACATGGGAGTAGAAAAAAAAACAAGATCTCCTGAATAAGTTGGGAGCATAGGGACCATGGAAGAGGATAGAAAGGGAGGGGAGAGGAAGGGAGAGGAGCAAAGAATATTTTATAACTCAATAAAATAAAATAATTAAAAATAAAAGAATGTCATATTCCTCATCTGTTTGTAGCTCATACACCCTGAATGAAGACTGAACTCAGTCTGTAGGAATGGTGCTTGTTCATCTCCAGTTGTCCACTTGCTAGTAAATGGTGCCAGGGTTTAATCATTTTCCAAGCAATGATTCAATGCCAACATGTCTGGAGAATGTGGTTTTGACTACACCACAGTAAAACAGCAGAGCACCATACTGGTTCCTAAGCTACATTCCTGTTTCCTCTACACCTTGTGGAACTGAGCTGTATCAGAAGCGTTGTAGTTTGGACCCACTGCTCGCTCTGGATCTTCTACTGCATTCAGAACTCAGGCCGCAGGACCAGCAGCATGCCAGTGCCTGCCTTCTACCTAATGCTTGAACTGTGATTTGAAAGCCAAGTTCTCTGTGAATATTTAGATTTCCCTCAAATTCCTTGAGTTGTCTAATAAGCTCAACCTAAGGTTGCCTTGCAAAGACTTGCTTCTTTGCAAGTGTTTATCTAGTACTGTATATGGTAGTTTACTGATAAACAACACATCAGGCCCTGAATTCTTTGGTAACCTGGAACACTCTTATTTTCTAAGGATGATGCTGTTTCCTGGAAGGTTCTTGTGTTGAAATACTGTAGCTGTTCTCAGTATAACCAACTCCAAGAAGACTCAAGCCAAGGCCCCACGCACATTTCCTATTAGGACAAGAGAAATGACTCTTACCACCTTCAATCCTGCAAAACAGTGCATTGCTGAGAGGTCTATAAGGCGAAGAGTTCCCACTTTCACTGTTTTGAGTTTTACATTTAAAACTGGACTAGGAATTCATGTTTTACTCCCACCCCAATAGCAAAAATCTGTAACTCAGTGACAATCGAGGGGAATGTCACCATTAATTGATGAACTAATGTTAAACAGAGCAAAATGCTATTCATATTTGAAATGTTAATAAATAACAGCGGCTCTTTACTAGGGGTGGTGGTGGTGATAGTCATGTTGCATATTAATGATTTTTCTCCCATTACTGAATAGAAGCTATTTCTGACATAGTATTTCTCAGTGTCGGGACTCTGCTTGCCTGTTTAATGATTTCAAAATTATTGGAAGAATTCAAGTGGGGAAAACTGTTCTTTTTATGTATGCCTATGAAGTCTCCACAATAGTTAGCCTTAAAAATGCAGTTCTTTATTCACCATGTCTAGCCTGATCCTGAGTCCCCTGACCCCACAGTTACTGAGGATTTTTAGGTTCTTCTAGGCTATTGCTAGTCACACACTGTTGACTCCAGTGGTGTGAGTGTGGAGCCTGGGTTTCTTTCTCTCTTTCTTTTTTCTTCCCTCCTTCCTTCCTTCCTTCCTTCCTTCCTTCCTTCCTTCCTTCCTTCCTTCCTTCTTTCCTTTCTTTCTTCCTTCTTTCAGTTATTAGCAATATCCTTGTATTCTCCTAACTATGAACTGTTGTTAAGAATATGGCTTATGCAAAAATTAAATAGCATAAGTAGTAAGTATGGGAGTCACAGGACTCAAAAATGGCATTTAGTTACACATTTTTATTGATAGCAAATTCTCAGAATGTGACACTCATTCTGAATTATCTAGAATCAAACATGAAAAGACTTGGCATCTTCACAAGAAGCAAATACCAGAGGCAATAGTCAGGGAAAGATTACAGAGTAGTCATGGTGAAGTGGCCTGGTTAATATTATAAGACAGATAATATGAAAGTTGCAATGTTATTTTTTAATATCTAAACAGATTTGCTGTAAATATGTTTATGAACACATACCATTAATATGCCAGAAGAACAAACATTTATTAGGAAGTTTTTTGTGCATGATAAGACACTAAAAGAGGCACACTGAATTCTACTAGGTGAGTACACTTTGTGTCACAGAATCCCTGTGCATGGGTGTGGGGGCAGAGAATACCACACAGTGTCCTGTGCATGGGTTTTGGAGAGGTGAATACCACACAGTGTCCTCTGCATAAGTGTGGAAGCAGAGAATACCACACAGTGCCCTGTGCACGGGCGTGGGAGCAGAGAATATCACACAGTGCCCTGTGCATGGTGTGGGAGCAGTGAATAGCAGCCAGATTCCGTTCTTGTAGAATTTACCTTCTAATGTGACAAACACGAATCATTATTCATTTTTTTCAAAGTATTTACAACCACTCTCAGAAGATGTTTACATAAAAATGTAAAACATAAGTAGTAAATATTTTCAACAACAGATGCAGCAATGTCACTGGGAAGCTACATGTGATAGTAAAAGGAACTCATATGACCAAGAGATCCGAGTTCAAAACCAGTTTCTGATAGCACCTTCAGGCATGAAGGCATTAAAAATTTTTATTATTAGCATTTCATTTTCATCCAAGCACTAAGCATAATAATGACTTTATAAGGATGTTCCAATGACTAAATCAGAATGTATGCATATATCACTTTATAGAGCAGATAGGGTGGCATGAATACATAAATGCTTTAACAAGTAGGGTGTTTGATGGGAGCTTCAATGGAGAGCAAACTTAACCTGACAGAGAACAGAGAGTGATTTCTTTGTTCAGGAACAATCCTGATGGGAGACATGTTTGGAATATCACAAGACTTTGGAAGAAAGTAAGTTGAACATCTGGCTGAATCAGTGAGTTTATACAGACAACAAAATTCGAACAACACACAAAAGAATTTATGGAAGTCAGGATTGCTCCCATGCATATAGACTTTGATACACAACATAATTAGGTGAATTACCCAAGGTTTTATCATTAACAGCAAAAGCAGAATCCTGACATCCATCTGGCACTTTCTTTCCTGGATGGCCTGGCCAGTTGTTAAGACAGTATCTTATCATCCTCCCCGTCAGTTCATATCTGAGCATTCACAGCCTGCTAGACATTATTCACAATATATAGCAGCTTTCCCACCCAGTTATCTAATGTGAGTGTTGCATTCATGGCAAGAGAAAGCAGTCCTGAGACAAGTGAGGTGAATGAAAAACAAGGGGCCATTTCTCAAAACTGAGATGGTGCTTTGCACAAATCACTGCTTTTATGATGCCATCTGGAAAATGCTTTTATATTCCCAACACAGTGCACTGAGCATGACTTAAATCAGACTAACCAGCTCTGAGATGCTCTTTTGCACCTGCCCAAATGGACGTGGTCTACAGGAGTCAATGTTATTAGTCCTTGGGCAGGGCAGTTGGTGCAACATCTCAGGAAAAAGAAAGGAATTGTTGGGTGATTGTCAATAATGCACATCAAGTAACTTTCAAAACTTTTTAGGATTGAGCTGGAGTTTGTTTAGAATGAAATTGTATCTGGCTCTAAGAAGGAGACTCCATTTCCCTCCTCCACCCCTGTCTTACTTCCTTCTCTATTTAATCCTTCTTTCTTACATCTAAGGAGAACACATAAAGCAATGTCATGTACTCAGACTTAGGACCCTCAGATTATTCTGAACCCTGAGACCATCAGTCTGACTCTTGTTGATGATTGCTTATTGGTTGTTTTTTCAAGACAGGGTTTCTCTGTGTAGTCCTGCCTGTCCCAGAACTCTCTCTGTGTAGACCAGGCTGACTTTGAACTCATGGAGAACTGCCTGGCTCTGCCTCTTAAGTGCTGGGGTTAAAGATGTGCACCACCATGCCCAGTGCTCTTGCTGTGTTAAGTGGCAGATGTTACCACCAGTAACATCTTCCACACTAACAACAATATTTTGACAAAATTTATTGTAGTTAGGTTTTGGAATTATGGACAGATAAAATCTTCTCTTTTTCAAACTTTGTAATGGAACCTAATTTTAACACAAGTAGAAAAGATTTAAGGTCTCACAAATGAAAGAAACTTTCACTAGTTTGGATGGGAATTAAGCCTTAAACTAACTTTGCTTTATAAAAAGGTTCCAATAAAAATTATGAAGAACATTTAATTTTAAGCAAAGAACAAATTGCTTTCAAACAATTAAAAGCTCCAATTTATGGAAAAGGGACTGATATGTTAAATACAACCCATTCTTTGTTTGTTGGAGAAGTGTCTCAACAACTTTTCATGACAGCATTTAATTAACTTGAATTACTTAATCTAATTGAAACTAATAGAATTCTGTTTCTTTTAGAAATCGTTCTATTGAAACTGTTTCCCATTTAGTCTGGAAATAGCGGTAATCTATACAAGTAAGCTCTTCTGTCCTTTGACACTCCTTTTAGTGGTGAGCACATTGAGTGGAAGTGAATTTGTGGTTTGTTAGTTACATAGACAATTTTGCCTTACTATAATGGCATTTAAAATTGTTTATGCTGTGAATGTGTGGGTATCTGCATGGATTTATGTGCACTATGTATGTGCAAGAACACACAGAAACCAGAAGAAGGCATTGGAGACCCTGGAACTGGATTTCTGACAGTTGTTAGCTACTTGATGTGACTGCTGGGAACAGATACTGGGTTCTGGAAGGAACAACAATTAATTCTCTTAACTGCTCAGCAGTGTCATCAGCCCTCTGTGTCTGCACTTGGCATGGGAAACCATTCTTAGCCACTTCATTGACTGATAGGACAGTAAACAGTGCATTTGGCTAACAGACAGCATTTTAGTAAAAAAAATGATGGGAGAGAATGAAGCTTGAAATAAATATCTGAAATTAAACATAGATTCCATAACCCTACTCCAGGTCGTGGAGTTGCATTAGTCAAGAGACTGCCCTTCCAAGCCTTCTTCCTCCATGCAGCAGTTGAATGGAGAGCAGGCCGAGACACACTCAAAGGCAAGTTACAAAAGCTAGCACAGGCCTTTGTCTCACAGCACGATGCTAGGCTTGTGGTAAGATCCATCATTCACCAGGTGCCTTCCAACCATGACACAGCAGTTGCCCTACGGAACTGCCAGCAGCTTTGCCCTCAGGAGGTGTGTTGTGTTCGAGATGGGACCCATAACTGTTATGGAGGCAGGCGGGACTCAGGAGTGTAAGCGTTATAGCAGGGATGGGAAAGGTATGCTGCCAGTCAAGCCTCAAGAAACGCCACAGAGTCACACAGCACTACAAACCTCACACAAGAGATTCATTGGGAGGGAAGAACCCAGGAGGGTGACCGCCTCTACCTGGGCAGAAGCAGCAGTGAATTGAGCAGAAGACACGATTTATGTAGGGTTTCCTGGGGCAGGGGTGTGGAGCTTTCCAGAGTAGCCTGCAATTGGAGGGAGAGGCAAACTCAGGGGTTGATGGGATTTTTTTTCTGCTGTAAGATGGGGCCTGGTTGCTCTCAGAGGTTGAGCGGGGTGATTGGGAAAGGCGGATTATGGCCTGGTTGTTGGAGCTGGGGTGAGTAGTCGGTTGGCAACTGGCTCCAGGGGCCGGTTAAGTTGCCGGAGTAGTCTGGGGGTGGAGTCTGGCCTACAGGTATAGTTTATGAACATGGGAGAGAAAGTCCTCCCAGCCACATTAGTTGGTCTGAATAGCCAACAGTGAGGACATGCCCTTCATGAAGGTGTTATGTAGACAGTTAACTGTTGGTAGAGGCTGGGGATCATGAGGCTCCTCCCTCTCAAATGTTTGTAGTAAGTTAACAGTTGCTGAAGAGAGTTTGCTCCCACAAGATTCCAGTGCTCCAGAAAGTAACTCCCTCACTCATGATCTTGTAGGTGTAGGTAACCAGAATCAAATTTACTGGTTTGCCAAACTACACTAGGATAGAATTGTTACTTTGTTTCTTTTGTTGATGCCTTGTCTGGGATGAGCAGAGGTTTATTCACACTTTCACAGAAAAAAGTCAAGTGACAGTATCCATATGCAGGACCAAGATAAATATCTAGGCATGTATTGACACCAGGGAGAAAGCTGGTGGGGTAGATGTGTTTTGGCTTGTATTGCTGCCAGGTATAATATGGAGCCTTGATGTACCCTTGAGACTGTAGGGCTTACATTGCTGCCAGCTGTGGTATGGAGCCTTGATGTACCCTTGAGACTGTAGGGTTTTTTGGCTATTAACATAAACTTCGATGGTCCAAGGTCTGACTTTACCAACACCAGTCCAATAATGAGCATTGTAATGTGATAAAAGATCCCATTCTCTGACGGGAGGATTAGGTTAGGGAAATCTAAAGCTGAGTAGGTCCTAAAGGCTTCCATTCCCAGACCAGTGACTGCAAAGAGCCCTTGGAATAATCCCAACATCAGGTGAAGAAGACATGCAGACCAGTCTAAGCCATTGCTACTTCATCCGCGGCACTCTGGAGACATAAGTCCTCCTCAGGAGCAGACAACTCATGACAGTGTGAGCCTTGGTCCTAACCCAACGTTGTGCTGATCTCACTAGCTTCTGAGCTCAGCATATGCACAATACAGCATTTGAGTATTAGTGGCTATAGGTATGTCACATGGTTATCCCTCCATGGTGAACACTCTCAGAGCTGGCCAGAATCCCACAGTGCATGACCACAGCCCAGTGACTGTGAATGAAGCATCTGGGCCTGAGCCACCCCAAGATGATGCTTAGAGGAGTGGAATATCTTTGTTAGGTATGGCCCTGGTTAATGTGGAGCAATATACTAAGAGCAGATGTGACGTAATTCAGCCTTGAATTACCTGTCTAGTGTCAAAATAATAACACATCAATAGCAGACTCATGAAAACCCTGGGCTTAGATTGTCATCTAGCTCTAGAGTAGTAGGATTAACTACATACTACAAAAAAATGATGGATAGTCAAAAAGATTACAAGGACTAAAACATACAGCTGATCCTTTAATGCCCAGAAGGCATGTACATCAAACATAAGGTATTCAGGCAATTTTGAACTCAACAGAGAGACAATATAAGCTACCAGAAGATGACTGAAAAATAACTAGTATGAGTAAATTTTTGGATGGAGAATTAACACGGTGTTTTTGTGGCAACTCAATCTGTTTCAAGAAAGTATAGATAAATAATTTAGTACTCTCAGAAACTTAGTAAGTAGGAGAAAATAATTTTAAAGAAAAGAAAACAGAAACCTGTGTGGGATAATCTTTTTGCACACTGTAAAGATGTCTATCTACCTAAGGCACCTTCACACTGGTTTAATAAAAAGCTGAATGGCCAGTAAGTAGGTAGGAGAGGATAGGTGGGACTTCCAGGGAAAGAGAAGAACTGGGAGGAGGAATCTAGATGCTTGGATTTCACCAGCAAGCAGACTCAGAGACAGTCGGACATGTGGGAAGGTAAAGAGCCATGTGACAGAATGTAGATGAAAAATATGGGTTAAGTTGTGAGAGTTAGTTGGAAACAAGCCTAAGGTAAAGACAAATATTTCACAATTAATAATAAGCTTCCATGTCATTATTTGTGGGCTGAAGTTCCCACAAAGGAAAGTCCAACTACAGAAACAAGTTGAAAAGTACACTAAGCCAAATTAAAAATCTATCAGTGAAAGACAGCAATAGCAGAATAGTTCAAAGAAAGAAAAAGTAGTGAAAGGAAGACAGACTACTGGAAAGCAAACACATGAGCAAAATATAAAATGAAGAATGGAGGGGAGTGAAGAAAGCTCATGGGAATTTTAGGGTACTACTGCAGAACAAACAGTCAGGCTAACTGAGTTTAAGAAGGTCTTGAGAATGCTAAGGCTGTGCAAGTGCCTCTGGGGTGTAACAGACTTTCAAAGCCTCAAGAATAATACAGACATCCAGGTACAGGATGATCGCAGTTTGTAAACCATAGTGAGCTCAAAAGTATTTCCAAGGTATGAGAGAAATGACATCACACACAAAAGAGTATCTGTAATGAGTCTCTGTCTTACCGGCCAGCTTTCTATTAGTTATGAAATCTCAGCCTATAGCTTAGGCTTCTTCCTAACTAGCTCTTACAACTTAAATCAACGCATTTATAGTAATCTACATTATATCATGTAACCTTTATCTTCCATCTTGCACATCCTGTTTCCTCTCCCCATCTCCTGACATCTCCTGTGGATATAGATCCCTCCTCCTCTTTCTTCTCCTTGGAAATTCCACCTATACCTCCTGCCTAGCTATTGGCTGTTCTATTACACCAATCACAGCAACCCCTTCACACAGTGTACAAATATCTTACTACAGGTACCAGGTCACCTAACAGCAGATTTCTTCAAAGAAACTACCCAGCCTGCATGACAGTGGTGTGAGATTTTCACAGCATTGAATGGGAGGAGGGGGAACTGCATCTTGGAACATTGCACACTTCCCTTTAGAATGCAGAAAAAGACTTTGCTAAATGAAGGCTAAGAGAAGGTGACATGTCAATCTTCCTTGTAAGCAATTCCCAAGGGAATTCTTCCAAATGAAAAGGTAATAGAGAGAAAAAAAGCACCCTAAGATATAAAGACCGGAAACAGGAACTGCACACATGAATTCAGGGTTTAGTATAAACATTGAATCTTACCTCATCAAAATAGGTAATTTTTGGTCTTAAGAATCAGTCTTAAAATAAGTTTACTATTAATAAAACTAAAACCCAAGGGTGCTTGGAGATTAATAAAAACAGTTTAAAAGAATCCTAACTCCTTTATTGTTTTGTTCTGACTGTAACACTTTGGATGTGTTGTTGCGGTGACTGGTAAAACCCTTCATTGAATTTATAAATGGTTTTGATTAGAGGTGTGGGTCTTTCCTAGGGGGAGAGCCTGCTTGCATATCCTACACCTCTCATATTTTATAATAGGGTTGGTCTGCTTCAGTTAACTGGTTCTTGCTTCCCAGGTCACTGAAGACCCACAAGGAATGGAGGAGCCTTTTACACCATGGCACCAAATTCAGCAGAGAGCATCCCAAGAGGATAGCGGGGCTCTGTCGTTCACCTTTCACTGCATCATAGGGCTGTCAGCCGGGAGACCTGAGAGTCCATCTTTTTGCCTGCTGCTCTTGATCAATACAATAGATCTTTCTTTCAGAGGCTTGTCTGAATCCCATTATTCTGCCTCCATGCATGTGGAGCTAAATTCATAACGAAGACTCATGGGCTTCAGAGCTGTTGGAAACTGTTATTATGGCCATCCACACTGCACTTTATTGATCATGAGTGTCAGCCACTGAGTCAGTTATAAAGATCCTTCTTTAGGAAGCCAATGCGGTAGCCTCTCTGTCTTCTCTACCAATAGCCTGGTAGACACAAGCCTACTATTCTGATATGTTACAGACTTCATTCTGATGGCTCCCCTTGAGTCTGGTAGGGTGGGAGGTGGTGACTCATTCTGTCTCCTGTTAATGTCAACGCAATTAGACTTTGGGTACCTTCTCTGCAGACTTGTATATCTTTCTTCACCTTGAGATTATTCAGTACCTCAATCAATGTCTGACACAGTAAACAGCTAAGAAACAATCAGGCATGAAATAGGGAAATGAGGGCCAGTTTCCTTTGAGAGAAACTCTTCTGCTAATCACATCTGGGATTCCCATGTTCAGAGCTTTGCTCTATGTAGCATGCACAAGCTCTTGTTGCTGTAAGGTAAGTGAACAGATAAGCAAGTCCGATTTTAAGGTATATATGGACATATATATGCAAATGTATGTGGGGACATATTAGCATGGCTATGCTGTGATCATTTGCATGTATGCATACACAATACTCATTTTATTGTTTATTAATAGAGAGGTAGGACTCTGTGGTTTAATGTTGTTTTATTTACTTTTTCACATACCAAAAAATCACTGGGTACAATGCTGCCCATGGGCAGTGCTAAAGGATGACGAAATGGCATCAAGCTGACTGAGCCTTTACCTGCACTTCACTTCTTCCCACATTAGAACTGTGATGTGTGCAAACTTTTATTTTGAAAGGGAGCATATTCTTAAATATGTATATTAAAGAAGGATTAAGATATTTAGACATATGTAAATGCATATTTAAAGAAGGATAAAAGTTCATCTGAACATGAGAGAAAAATATAGGCACTTCCGCAGTAGAGTAAATGAAGGGTGTGAAATGGTTGGGATGGAATTCTAGGGGAAAGTGGGCCTGCAGTGAACACAAAGAACAAACACTTAAGTGCAAGCTTAGAGTGGCTTCTTCTAGACTAGACAAACTGCCTTCATCAAGCCCATCCCACCCTCACCGAAGCATCACTTTCTGTCACATGATTTAAGGACTTTTCACCTTCTTAAAGTCCATGACTGGAATCCAGAAAAGCGTCTCTTCCTTGATGGAGTCTTTGCATGTTGTGAAATCACAAGGCTGAGCTGTGAGTGCTAAGTAGGACGTTAGACGTTACTTTTGCCTAAGCATCTGCTTAACCAATGTGTCATAATCTGCTTTAACTACATTTGGTTCATCACTAATAAAACTCCCCAAATTCTGCCTTGAACAATAGTGTTGTAGTGTTACAAGTTACACATTCTCATAGATTGTATCCAAGAAAGCATATTTAAACTACGAGATGATGAATGCTGATATTTGGTGTTATGATCTCAATTCCACAACTGCTCTCTCCTTAGGTGTGTTCCTCAGATAGTATCCACCATTTGTTTGACTTTTTGTTTTATTTGAGATAGTATTTCTCACTGGCCTGGAACTCACTCAGTAGTTTAGCCTGGTGACCTGCAAGCTTCAGGATGCTCTTTTCTCTGAGGATCCAGTGTTGGGATTATAGATGTGTTCCATCATGCCCAGTTTTTTCATGAATTCTGGGGATGGCATTCAGGTCCTCATGCTTGCAAAGCTAGCACTTTGTTCCCTGAGCTGTCTTGTCAGTTCCCAATATATATACATATATAGATATATTCACTCAGCAATACAGATATATCATATATATTATATGTTTTTAAAGATTTTATTCCCTCTGAAGATGATTGGAATTTGAGGATTATCATTTCTTTTTTCATTTATGAACATTTTGGACAGAATTGCTTCTTTTTTTCCCAGCTGTGAATAAAGATAATACTTGTCAGAAAGGGTCTCAATATTTGGTGTGCTCTGTAAGGTTTCCTCAATTACAGCTCAAATTAGCCAGCATTTAATTTTAATCAAGACTCACTTTATTTTCTCATTTAGGAAATCATTTTCTCACAAGTGTAAAAATTACATGTAGCATTAATAAGCAGTGTTTGCTACAGCTGCCTCCTCCTAAGGAACTGTACAGACTGTCAGTCATGATGGCGGTTAATGGTGAGCCCTCCCAGAAACAAGGGGAAGAATAAAGATAAGTACTTATGCATATGTAAATATGGACTTCTTGAGAATAAAGCAAGGCTGTTTTGATACATGGATAACACTGAGAATTCAGACTCACTCAGAACTGTTTGACAGCGCTTGCTCTAAATGGCTTCCTGAACTCTCCCTACCTCT
The DNA here is from genome assembly GCA_025134845.1 of Neodon shergylaensis. Classification (NCBI taxonomy): domain Eukaryota; kingdom Metazoa; phylum Chordata; class Mammalia; order Rodentia; family Cricetidae; genus Neodon; species Neodon shergylaensis. The sequence goes on along the minus strand of JABTXL010004539.1, from coordinate 3,336,675 downwards.
CAGCACTTCCAAGCATATTCATTAGTGAGTCACAGAAAACATGCCTTCAACAGCTTCAACAGCCATCTCTGCTTCACTGAAAACACAGCCACCTACAATTCCACCTGGTACCTTTTTTCTTTTGCATTTATATATATTGAACTGGATACTAAATTTAATTTTTATGGATACTGAATTATCTCAATACAAAATACTTAATAATCTACCTTTTTCTTAGTGACATGAATACCATTTTGCCTGATAATGAATTGTATTACCAGGGAAATAAGCTTTTTGATTCTAAACAGAACAAGTTTCCCTGCAAAGTGTTACAGAGGGAAAGAAAAGGACAGATCCTTCCCTCCTCTCGCTACGTGACTCTGGAGCCTTCCTTCTGTGCACAGTAGAGGTCTAAATTATCACTCTTTCTTAGCTGTCTTATTAGTTTTGTTAGTGACTTTCATTTATATATACAGTGAAATATGACCATAACCACTTTCTATTTCCCCCTCTCTACTGATTAGTTTTATGTCAATGTGACACAAGCTGGAGTCATCAGAGAGAAAGGAGCCTCAACTGAGAAAATTTCTCTCTTAGATGGGGCAGTAGATCTTGCCTGTAGCACAAGTTCTTACTTTTGATTGATGGGGTAGGGCCCAGCCCATTGTGGGTTGGGCCTCTTGTTGACTGGTGATCCTGCAAAGCTTGGGAAGCAAGTCAGTAAGCAAAACTTCTTACAGCCTCTATGTTGGGTTCCTGCCTCCAGCTTCCTGCTCTGCTTAAATCTTTGTCCTGATTTTTTTTTTATGATGAGCTATGATATGGAAGTGTAAACTGAATAAACCCTTTTCTCCCCAGATTTCTTTGTTCATGGTGTTTCATCCCAGCAATAGTAACAGGAGGTTACTATTGCTGTGTGTGGTGGTTTGAAAGAAAATGACCCCTATAGTGAATGGCACTATGAGGAGGTGTGGCTTTGTTGGAATAGGAAGTGTGTCACTGTGGAGGTGGGCTTTGATGTCTCCTATGCTCAAGCTATGCTCAGTGTGGCACACAGTTCATTTCTGTTGCTTGTGAATCAAGAAGCAGAACCCTCAGCTCCTTCTCCAGCACCATGTCTGCCTGCACACCATGTCCCACCATGGTGATAATGGACTAAACCTCTGAAACTGTAAGCCACCCCCAATTAAATTTTTTCCTTTTTAGGAGTTGCTGTGATCATGGTATCTTTTCACAGCAGTAAAAACCCTAACTAAGACACTGTTAATAGACACCATAACAACAGAAACTCTTATAAAGAAAATCATTTAGTTGAGGCTGGCTTACAATTCAGAGGTTAATACAGTTTTATCATGGTGGGCAGCATAGTGGCGTGCAGGCAGGCACAGTGCTGAAGAGATACCTGAGAGTTCTCCATTCAGATCCAAAGGCATCAGGAGGAGAGAGTGACACTGGACCTGGCTTGAGCTTCACCTGCAGTGACATACTTTCTCCACAAGGCTACTTCTCCTAATAGTGCCACTCCCTATGAGCTTATGGGTCCATTTTCATATAACCACTGCATCCTCCAACTCCTGTTTTGATAACTAAGTTTTATTAGCGCTGTCCACACATGCATGAGTGTGGGGCCCTCCACTGGGTAACTAGAGCCCTGTGAGCGCCTGCTCCTCTTAGCAACCTTGTGAGAGTCTTTAGAAGCATGAACACTAAGTGTCTTGTCTGTGTAATTCCCTCCTATCAACTTTTAATTTCTACTCGGTCTGCACCTTCAGGAGAATCCTCCTGCTGGGGTAGTCCTATGCTCTCCAGGGGATTTCTTGGAGAGTCAGACACTTTCAATCCTAGTTTTGCCAATAGGAGTGCAGCTCCCCTGCTTTACACCCACATGTCCTCTTCCTGCAGAGTCCTGGGAATGCACAGGAGCTTTAAGTGATTCCTTTGAGTCTAACTTCCTCCATCTGTGAGGAAAAGAATCTTTCTCTGTTCAGGAGATCAGGAGACCATAACAACACTTACAACTCATTCATCCCTTCCCGTACTGACTACAGCCAGGAGGCAACAGCTTCTCTGCTAACCTCCCATAACACTTTAGTGCTCAACTCCCTGTTCTTTGTCTTGGAGGTGGGTGGTAGACAGGATCAGCAGAAACTGTTTCGAGCTACCTGATATGGAAATTATATCTGAAGGGGAATGAAGATGGTTACAGATAAGGCCTTGTGACTTTCTTTGTTTTTAGAGTGAGTTTGGGGAGATGTCCAGGGGAAAGATAGATGGTTGCCTATTTGATAAACTCCTGGAGAAAGAAAGCTACTCACCTGTAGCAAATCCAGTGCAAGATTTTTAACAAATTATGCCTGAAATTTCTAAAATTATTTCTGGAAAACAAACATGGAAACACGTAGTTCCCTGGAAAATGTCATTAAGATAATAAAGCACCAAATGTAAGTAATATCTTACATATAACATATGACAATTTGAGTCAAAGTGCATCTTCACACTGTACAGCACCTGGAGAGTTGTACTGCCAGGCTGGGACCCCTTTCTGCTTTGACTCTGCCATGTATCTTTTAATGCAGAGAAAAATTTCTCATTCACAGAGTTTGAACAGACCACCCCATCTTCTGAGTACTCTCAAATAATTTAGCCCCTTCATTGATAAGATTAGATTTCTTAAATCTATTTTATATTATGTATCTTTATTAATTTACTGACGGCTGTGACAAAACATTTCACAAAAGGACTTTAAGGAAGGAAGGATTTAACTCACAATTCGGGCTCCATTCCAATATAGCAACAAGAGTGACTTTAGTTGTGGCCACAGGAACATCAGATATCTGGTCACACTGCATCCATAGTCAGGAAGCACAATGGTGAAGACACACATGATCAGGTGGAGCTCTGCTTTACCTCCTTGAATTCAGCCCATGAAATGATGCTGTATTAAGGATGGTCTTCCTTTAGTTAAACCTCCCTGGTACCTTTCTTATAGATGTGCAAAAAGGCATCTTTCCCAGGAGATTTTCCTTTACAAAATACACTTACTTTATAGACTATAAGCACCAGTGGAATGTCTCAGAGTTCTCTGTTTGTATCTGGGGCTTGAGTCTGTCATTAAGATTTTCCTCATCCTAACATGTGGCATTGACAACTTTGAAGGATGTTTGCATAGCAGATGGTGACTGTTTTTTATTGTAATAAAATAGTCCCACACTACCCCATAATGGAGTATAATAAACTTTTTTTTTTAGGGGTAGATTCACAGATCATCAGTCTTTGCATTAGAGGGGAATAGGAACCAAAGCCAGCAGCCAAGGGGCTGCACATGTTTTTACATCTGCATATATAGTACACTTGACCATGCCCAAAGTAGGCCACTATTTATCCCATGCTTTTTCAGTCCCAGTCCAGCTGGCCTTGGTGAGCTCCCAATAGATCAGCCCCACTGTCTCGGTGGATGGGTGCATCAATCGCGGTCCTGACTTCCTTGCTCATGTTCTCCCTCCTTCTGCTCTTCATTTGGACCTTGGGAGCACAGTCCAGTGCTCCAATGTGGGTCTCTGTCTCTATCCCCATCCATCGCCAGATGAAGGTTCTATGGTGATGTACAAGATATCTTAAAGGGCCGGTTCTGGCGGTACAGACCGGTAGGATGTGCTGAAGGAAGTAGAGGCAGGTGGATCTGGAGTTCGAGCCTAGTATGGACTACACATTTCTTCCGGGTGGTGGTGGCGCACGCCTTTAATCCCAGCACTCGGGAGGCAGAGGCAGGCCGATCTCTGTGAGTTCAAGGCCAGCCTGGTCTACAAAGGGAGTTCCAGGACAGGCTCCAAAGCTACAGAACAATCCTGTCTAAAAAAAAAAAATAAGGATATCTTAAGGGCTGTTGGTTGAAGGAGTTTCAACAGCACCTTTTGTCTAAAATGAAAGAGTTCTAAACCTAATACAGAACCATATACAATAAGAACAAATATCAAATATAAAAATAGAATTACAACCAGCATAAACAATATCAAACAAGAAGCATATGTTAAACGTTTTAATAGTTATCCTATCCTAAGGAGTCTAAGTCTTGTATTAGAAATGGCTTGGCTAAATCACAAGAGGAAAGTAACTGACTATCTAATCTTCAACCCTATTAAGAACCTGAGAAAGGAATCACTATTACTTGAGTAAACAGGAAGCACAATCAAGCAAATTTCAAAAGGCGCAATAAATGACAGAGACAACCAGCTACCTGGGCAATCACCCAATATCTCATTTGCAATGTTGGGTCAACCCACTTTGGCTAAGGCCTAGAGTAACTGACAGATCATTTTCAGAGGGAGAAAAAAATTTAAAACTGTTCTACCCTGTCTTGGCAAGGTTTGTCAGGTTTTTTTTTTTTCTTGTATCCTGCTTGTTCTGTCCAGACACTGTGTTTGTCAGTGGTTAAGGCATGGGCAGATCTTTGTTCAATGGCCAGTTTTGCCAAGAAGAAAACAAGCTCCAAGTGGAGTGTCTTCAGGGCCCAACATTCTCTCGGGAATAGATTGGTGCTGCCAGGAGCAATTGTGTCTCATGTCAAAAGAACCCTAAGTTATTTAAATGCCATGTTCTACAGTTCTTTGAAGTGATTGAAGATTAACTATCTATGCGGAATACAATCTCTATGCATCTAAAGAACTTGATTAGTCCAACTATAAGTATGACAAACATGGATGACTACTGACCTATAATTCTTAATACCTGTATAGCTTAAAGACTAGAATTTCATATTAGAATATTAAACAATCTTTAAACAACTGTGCAGCAAATGAGAACAACAACCTCAAAATAGAAACAATGTATAAGTATCTTGATCAGAGATAGAAATGTATACTGCAATATGATAAATATATTCTGAAATTGCATCAATTTACAAAATATCTTAAACAGAGGTAGAAACATATATGCATACAATATGACAAAATAACTTTGCATAAGTATACAAATATAACAGAAAAATAAACAGAACCAGGAGCATATTCAATATAACAAATATGATTTGAATTTGTATCAATACATGAGAATCTATACCAATGTAAATTGTCTATAAATAATAGCTCACAAGTATTCACTCTATTACTCACTATTATAATGGATATAATAAAGGTTTCTTTATTTAGGGGTAGACTCACAGATCAGCAGTCTTCTGCAATAGCAGGGAACAGGAAACAAAGCCAGCAGTCAAGGTACTGCAGACATTTTTACATCTGTATATGTAGTACATTTGACCACTCCAAAAGTGGGCTAGTATCTTAAAGGCTATTGGCTCAAGGCGGTCCCACAGCAGGTGAGTCAAGTAAGGGCAGTGGCCTGTATGATTCACCTGAGGCCCATGAAAGCAGAGAACAAAGCTGGTGATAAGAGAGTGGCAGTGATTTTATGTAGATTTTCCACCTCGTACTTTGTTAGAGTTTATGGATGAGAAATGGGTCTGAAAGAAACAACTAATTTATTTCATGTCTTATTCTTGGTTGCTGATAAGATTTCATAGCTAGCTTAGTGGGAAAGAAGACAGAAAACACTGGAGAATAGCTGGTGTGTGTCTGCGCACATGGTGTGTCTGTGTGTGTGTTTGTGTGTGTGTTCTCCAGAAGACTCCAGATATGTCTCAGATTTGTAAAGGGAAGGGCGCTGTTTCAAGTAGTTTACCATGAGACAGAACATTGCAAAGAGGCTGGCATTGCAGTGCTGACGCAGAGGCCAACACTATCCTGCCTGTGGGTTCAGTACTGACCAGTGCTTCCCATAGGCTCAGTACTTCCTGGCTCCCCACATGGACCTGATACTGTCTGGCTTCTGATACCAGTTATTGGGCTCCTGAAGAGCCCAGCAGGTATTACCTACTCTCTCTCCTGTCTTCCAAGCCCAATTGCTTCTTGATAGATGAAGAGGTGTAAGGGGACCAGACCCATTTTCCAACTCCCAGAACTGGACTTTTGAGCATCAATGATTGTCTGCTTCCAGGTTCCCTATCCCAAGGTCCCAACTTTCCAGTGTAGAGCAGTAGCAGCCCCTGGTACACTGATTGAATAGCAGTAGCCTTATACCAGCCAGAATGCACTGACCCTGCCCAGAAAACCTGTTTACCTCCCAAGATCCCATGTATTGGCAGATGGAAGTAGACTCCTGACAGAGTAACCCAGTCATCCCCAGCATCTAGCTCATGAATGTTTTCCCAGGTTCTCTGCTCTCAAGGAGCCCTAGATCACATCCTAGTTCTCAATGCACTCTGGACATACACAAACATAGTCAATCTGTCCTAGCAATACCCACAGAGACTCAGCTGAACAGTTCCTGAGTGACGGTGGCAGGACAAAGAAGAAACAGAGAAGATGGAGCAAAATGAACAGCTTGTGAAAGGTGAAAAGCTGCAGCTCTCACCAAAGAGCTCAGGAGAGCCATCTCCAGGATCGAGGGCCTCCGTTTCCAACCGGTGCATAGTGAAACCGCATCCTGCCAAGGACCAAGGACCAAAATCTGAGGCAGGAGCAGAAGCTGTAGCACCTGTAGCAAAGGGTTTCTTCTGCCACTGCTCACTGCTGCCAACCACTGAGGAAAATGAAAGCTGTCGGAGACCAGCTTCTGAAACCACAACTTACACCTTCATGGAGCAAAGGAGATCTCAGGCAGCTAATTGATGTGGTTCATATTCACGACCTGGTGTTCACAGGGCTAGATAGAGGTTATTGGCTGGGAAAAATATTGATCAAAGACATCAACCAAATGTTTGAAAAGATCTAATTGCTTATTTTTCCAAGTCTACTAAAATGATAGAAAACAAGTATGGTCACATAGCCAGAAAAAAAAAAAAAAACAAAAACAAGCAGGAATGGGGTGATAAAAGTTATGGAGGACTCATGACTTTGGGTGGGCCTGCTCAAGCAGAACTGCGTTAGGGATAACAGTTGATGTCAAAGTACATCAGCTATGTATCGAGTGACTGACAAACCCATTAGGAAGGTAATAGAAACAGGATCTAGCCTGGGCTTCAAAGAATTCCGACTAGGGAGAGGGCAGTTTCACCTGGCTTTGCTGGGAGATAAGATCAGGAATCATGAACCACAGTCTGTACAACTCCTTAGAATAAAACACAAGCCAGTACCTTGTGCCCTGCTCCTCTCCCCACTTAACTCAGCTTCAGAGCACACATCTCTCGCCCATGTAGCAAGCAGCACTGGCGCCTGCACTCCAGCAGCAAGGACTGGGGCACAGCTCTTTTCATTTTACCTGCTTTATTTTGAAGAGATGTGGATGTCAGACACCCTCCTCATCCCTTACTTTATTTAGTCATATGATAGGTACTTATTGAATGTGAATGATGTGGACATCATGTTCTAGATTCAGTAATAAACCAGCAGGTAGATTTCCTCTTTCCTTAGAAGTAAACTATGAGGAAGCATAATTTGGAATGAAGGAAACTCTCTGAAGGTTGGAGAAGGAAGGCAGGCCAAAGAGTAGGTCCAGAGACACAGGGGACTGGTGCTGGCTGCTTAGAATTGGCTGTGTGCTCAACCTTTAGCAGGGAGAAACTGTGAGGCTGTTGAATTTTCTAGCTCTATGCACATAGAGGGATTCTGACATAAACCCCGCACAGGATTGAATTTATTTGGCAATAATGTCCCTGGATTTGATTTTAGCTCAGAAAATAAGCCTGACCTTAAGAGCTAAAGGGAAGACGCTGAAACACCAGGTTGAGAAGAAGCACAACCACAAATCCTGAGATGGCAGGCTGCACACTTACGGCAAATGAACAGCAAAACCAGAGTGCTGTTGACCTTAGGCTGGGCAGTGTAGCGTGACTGAGAGAGACAGACAGGAAATGCACCGCGTGATTCTGGTATGGATGTATTCAGAGGGCCAAAATGTAAAAGGCTGTGAAAGTAAAAGGAAGACTAGTGGGAAGAATAGGCCAGTGGGAGTGGATGAGAATTTATGGCAGGTGGATATGACCCAAATACAGGTTAGAAACACATATGTGAAAACATCATAATGAAAACCACTATTACGTATAATTAACATATGCTTGTAAAAACAGTAAAAATGAAAACAAGCATTTGTTTTTTTATGGGAAAATTCTTCAAGCAATTCATTTCCTTTGTGTTTCAGCTTTGGACTGGAAATTCTATGAAGACACCTGTCATTGTGAGGAAAATTCACAAAGACACAATGAACTTAAATGCATGGCTGTCATCTGGAGAGTGCAGTCCTGGGGAGTTGGTGTGAGGGTAGCTTCGGTCACATTGCACTCTGTAAAAGGTCATCAGGTTTGATGATATTTTCAAGTTTGGGGAAATATGATGTTACTTAATGGACAAATTATTGGACCTTGGATTTTCCATTCTTGTGTAGATTGATTTAAACCCCAAATCACCCTGACAAATATTTTATGAGCTAAACAGAGGGTATTAAGGGGACAAGTTTTATTCCATATTATAAATCAGAGATGATATCTGCTTAGTTGCTCTGAGGAGCTGCCTTAGAGTGAGGGTTGGAGGTCCTTCCCATTCATAATAGCTACTCCTCACAACACTGCCATGGTAGACATGTTTGTTCCTTTAGAAAAAGCGAAGCTAAGGTGGAGAGAGAGGTAAAAACTTGCTGAGGTTAGATATCCAACAAGCACTAGTCGTCAGCATGCAAACGGATGCTGAGGTGACCTCAAAGTGAGGTCTATCGGTGCACCTCATGGCATCATTATCCCAACCTCACATGAAGGCTGATGCTGGCTTGCCGCCAGCGAAGTGGCTCCAGACCGAAGGTCTTGACACTTAGTCAAACACTTCACCAGCTTGACAAAGCAATCCATCAGTTGTCAATCCATACATACAAAGGCAAGCTTTCCTCTGGGCATTCTCATGACATCACCGATAGCTTGTATCTTCTCTCTTTGCAGCTTCCTTCCATGCTCTTTACCCTGTTTGTTTTCCATCCATCCAGGCTACTCCTTGCTTTAGTCATTTGGTTCATGTAAATGTCTCTAAAAATACTGAGCCAGCCTGTCCTCCAATAATGTTAACATAGTATCTGTATGTACATAGTCGCTAGGGTCAGGAGTTAGGCAGATGGCACGAGCCCTAAAAGGGCATAAATAAATAAATAAATAAATAAACAAACAAATAAATAAATAAATCAGCACTCTGCTTGCTGGTGTGCCACCTCCATAATTCTATGCCTTTGGATCCATAGTACTATGTTTAATTTAGTTGTAACTCAGAGATTATAATTTGTTTTAACCTGATATTTAAGTGCTGTCAGTGGCCAAGAGTGTTGTAAGGAGCGGCAGTGGGCTGTGTCCCGCCACCCGGCTAGCTTTACCCAAAATAATTACACGGAAACTGTATTCTTTTAAACACTGCCTGGCCCATTAGTTCCAGCCTCTTATTGGCTAGCTTTTACATATTGATCTAACTTATTTCTAATAATCTGTGTAGCCCACGAGGTGGCTTACCAGGGAAGATCTTAACCTGCGGCTGTGTCGGGTGGGAGAATCATGGTGACTGTCTGACTCCACCTCTTTCTCCCAGCATTCTGTTCTGTTTACTCTGCCTACCTAATTTTCTGTCCTATCAGGCCAAGCAGTTTTCTTTATTAGTTAACCAATGAAAGCAACAGATAAGATATAAGACCCACCTCCATCACAAGAGAAGGTGGAAAAGAACAGTTTGGGCAGTGCAGAGGGTCCTATGACAAGGTCCCTTCATCTGCTGGTAGTCTTCCAGGCAGATAATCTGCAAAGGGATTCAAGCTGTAAAAGCAAAATTCTGACCACTGCATTATTAATCAATATTTGTTAACAAGGATGCACAGAGGAGGAGGAAGATAATATAAATAAAAACAACTAAATTCTTGTCAATGCTAAGTTGTGATGTAGGCAGTGGAGGACTGGGGAGGCTGGGACATGGGTGTCTGCTGGGAGAAGCAAGAGCACTCAGGAGAGCCAGTCCAAGAGAGAAGTCACATTGCTGCTGGCAGCTCAGCTGCAGGAAAAGGCCACCCTTGTTCGTGCGACCTAGACGCTACATCCTCAAAGCCTAGATGGCAGGCATGGAGCTGTGGGGGCACAGTGTCTTCTCTGTGGTATCTTCACTTGGTTTTGCCTGTTAGGTATCCTTCATTCTTCTCCCTCTTTTAAAAAATAAAAACACACACTTCTTTCCATTGCACACTGGAAATGTATAATTTGCTTTCCGTCCTCAGAGGGGCACATACCTCAGAGGGGCACATATCTCAGAGGGGCACATACCTCAGAGGGGCACATATCTCAGAGGGGCACATATCTCAGAGGGGCACATATCTAAGAGTTTCCCTTGCTTGAATGCCAGAAGAGACTTTGGACTTAAAAATAAAAAGAGCAGAAGCACATATTTTAAATATTATTTATTTTTAAACCCTCATTTTTTGGCAGTTTCATTCTTGTATGCAGTAATTTTTAGTTCCTGTAGCCCCGTCATCCTGTCTCACTGCTACTCCTCCTCCTGGGAAAACCCTTCTTCTTCAGACTGAAAACTTCGGAAGAGCTCTGCTTCCCTCCATGCTCCTTGTTATGATTCTCTGTCTTGCCACAGGACCAGAAAAAATACAGTCAAGAAATATGAACTGAAAGCATGAGCCAGCAAAAGTCTTTCCTCCTTTAAGTTAACTTTCCTGAGCATTTGTTACAGCGATGAAAACCCAATTTACCCAATTAAAAATGGTCACTATATGTACTTACATAGGTATTTCTTAAAAAGCAAAGCAAAACAAAACAAACATACAAATGCCCAAAAATCTATGCAAAAGGCTCAACATCACTAAAGACATTGGAAATGCACATCAAAGCTGTGGCAATACCATCACACTCCAGTAAGAAAAACTACTATCGAAAGACCAGAGACAGCAAGTGCTGGAAAGGATGTGAAGTGAGAAGCCTAGGCTGTGACCATTAGGAATGTAAATTAGTGCAGCTAGTATTTAATAATGCAGTGGCACCTCCAAAATGTAAAACTAGAACCCTTTCATATTTCAGTAATTTCATTACTGGGTATATAATCCAATTTTATTGTTTTTCAAAGAAGCATTTGGACTTCCACATCCATCAAGCACAATGCTCTGTAAACAATAAGTGGAAACAGCCTAAATGCCAATCGATTGATTAATGAATAAAGGGATTTTGGATAGATACACAATGGACTACTATTCATCTCTAACAAGAAATAAAGTACGGTTTCATGTAACAGCATGTATGAAACCGGACATAGTTGCATCAAATGAAATAAACTATTCTAATAAAGACAAATGCCACTTGATTTTATTCATACATGGCGCTTGAAAGTTTTGATCCAGGAGAGGTTGGACACAGAATAATGACTGCCAGAGGCTGGGTCAGAAGAGGTTAGACAGGGATGGGGGAAGATTGATCAATGAGCACAAAGCTGCATATAGACAGCAGGGGAGACGGTCTGCAGTTCTGTTTCCCAGGAGGGTCACTATAGATGATAATGATGCTCTGTGTATTTCAGAAAGCTAGAAGATAGAGTTCCCAAAGTTGATGTTATAAACCAATGGCAAATGACTGAAGAATTAAGTATGTTTAAACTGTTTTAAAAATTATACATTCTATACATCTATTTAGTGATATACCATTAATATGTGTAATTTTGTGTTTTATGTACTAGTTAAAAAATTTTAAAGATGTTGCAAAGATTATCTTAATAATTTAAGATATATATTTAATAATTAAGATTGAATAATCTTAAAGATGTTGGATTGGTAAAGTGCTTGCCTTATGAGCATGAGGACCTGAGTTAGGATTCTTAATATTTATGTAAAAGTCAGAAGTAGTTGTGTTCACCTATAACTCAAGAACTAAAGAAGAGAGTAGGTGTGGGTGAGGGGGTAGGAGAAAGAGACAGGGCTATTTCCGAAGCTTTCTGACCAGTCAGTCTGGCCATATTGGTGGACTCTAAATTAACCAATAGACCCTTACTCAAAAACTAAGATGGAGACTATTTGAGGAAGATGTCATTGTTGACCTCCACATGCAAGCCCATATAGACACATACACATATATATTACCTCCACACATACAAATAAACAGCATGGCTAAATTAGAATGCCAAAGTCCTAAAGGCCACAAAAATATTATAAAGTACATATCAAGAATGACAGGGATTGTGTGGAGGAGCAAAGCTTATATATGACAGTAGACAGAAAAGGGGCATGGAGAGATGGCCTTCAAAGGGACATGCTCATTGACCTACTTTCTCCCACCAGACCCTGCTTCCTCAAACTTTCACCACTACCCCAAATATAAACAGCATCCAAAGAACACCTAAGGGCCTGCAGGAGCTGCTTCACGGTGCACAGTTAATAGGGTGTGTGTGTGTGTGTATGAAAGACACACAGAGACAGAGAGAGAGGGAGAGAGAGAGACAGAGAGAAAGAAGAGAGAGAGACTGTTCTATTTGAAATACAAGGCTACCTGCTGTGGGGGAACAGGACCTGGATGCAGACACACAAGGCAACCACTGACATTTGCTTCCTTCTGCTTTTGGGTAAGTAGCACACTGCTTTAAAGGTCTTTCCCAAACTGACATATATTTGTATATGTAGTCTTTCTCGTCACAAAATTCAAACAAAGTCTTCTCATACCATCTCTTTAAAAGATTAAATGAGGCTGGCAGTGGTGGCGCATGCCTTTAATCCCAGCACTCGGTAGGCAAAGGCAGGTGGATCTCTGTGAGTTTGAGGCCAGCCTGGTCTACAGAGTGAATTCCAGGACAGGATCCAAAGCCACAAAAAGAAAACCTGTCTTAAAAAATCAAAAGAAAAGGTTTAAATGAAGCAAACTTTCATAAAAATGAACATACCATCCAGAGCAAAGAACTAAATTTGGAATTATAGAAATTTTTAAATCTCTATTGTCCTCTTAATTTTTTCAGTGTTGTGGTGTCTTGACTCATATTTTAAAACTGTTGATATTTATAACTATGTCACAAGTGTGTTTAGTTTTCTAGTTATTGTTTCTCCATGAAGAAATACCACAGGAACTGTCTTTCAGATTGCCAGCCAGGCATTTTCTATAGCATATCACTATTGTTGAAACTTATTAATTATGTTCCTTAAGTCAAATGAATTTATTTTGTTTACTGAAGCTTCAAGAAGCTCTAAATGTAACTAAACAAGTCTCCCAGTGACAATGTCCTCCACACATGATACAATGACTACTTGGCACTAATTCCAAGCTCCCTTCTGTTTGACAGACCTACTCTTTTTTTCAGGGAAGGGATGTAGTGAATGAATTTCTGTTTTAAGATTTTTTGAACAGAACACACATGTCTTACAGGTTTCCATGGTCCCTTCTTCAGCCATGAGGAAACAGTAGTGTTTTCTTTCCATTACCCTTTTCTGCTCAGTTCTCAAGCAACTTTCCAGGTGAATTGCAGTGGACTAGATCTCCTACCTTGGACTTTGCAGATAATGGCAGTGGGTTGACTTACATATTCTTTAACTAAGTTGTCTATGCCTCTTGTAATAATAACAATCCTTGAGACTCCTTGCTTAGCAGGTGAGGAGCTAAAAGTTAAACCTGCTTTATATTGGTTTCTGATTTTTGGATCACCAAGACACAGTTCCAATATTTCCTTACATTTACAGGGAGGGCCTTTACAGCACAGTGTGTGATCTGTGTTCTAAGGTTAGCACTCCTTCAGTGTGTGGCTGGGATAAGGCTGAGGCATGCATGAGCCCTGGAAAAGCAGCAGTCATGCTGGGCTTAGAGCACACATTGACAGATGGGGCCCTGGCCACTCGGAAGGCAGTGAGCCTACCTTCGCATCGTCACTGCTTTCTTCTTGCATCTTGTATGACCTATGAGTAACTTGGCACAATTCCAGTGTTAGACTCTGGAAGACTGCTAGCTGCTCAGAAGCTTAATAAGTATTTGTGTGTGTGCATGCATGCGTGTGCATGCATGAGTGTACATGCATGAGTGTCAGGAATGTGTGCAGAGATGTACATGGACATATGCACATGCCTGTGGAGATCATGACCCTACTTCTACTGTCCTTCTGTAAGTCCCATCTGCCTTGAGTTTTTAGACAGGGTCTCTCACTGGCCTCTAACTTTCCAAACAGAATAAGTTATATTGACCAGCCAGCAAGCCCAAGGGAGTCTCTATTGGGGGAAGACTGCTTGTTCATCCTGGCCACCCAGAACCAAAATAATCCCACAGAAACTATATTATTTAAAACACTGTTTGGCCCATTAGCTCTAGCTTCTTATTGCTAACTCTTACATCTTAATTTAACCAATTTCTGTTAGTCTGTGTGTCACCACGTGTAGTTCTCTAAACTACTTCCTGCTGATTGGGGGTGCTTTTTAATCAGGTCTTTCCTGGAATATCCTGTGTGCTAAGTTCATCTCAGTCAGCAGTTCAGTGAAGTAATTTTTGGGGGTATTCATGGCAACCTTTCAAGGGGTCTTAGTCCATCAAACCATATTAGTCTGGAAGCAATCCAAAGGTTCTCATTCTCTGTGGAAACAAAAAAAGAACCTCATTTCCAAAGCAGCATATCCTTAGACTCAAATTTTGAAGACAAAAATACCTTTAAAGCATATATGTTGGTTATTTCACAGTCAAAAAATTCAAAGAAAACACAATAATATACATAATTCACACTCTTTGTGTATTCTCTATCTTTATGTGGCTTCTTTTCTTTAATCTATGACTGTCTGTACTCTGTCTCTTTAAAGACTTTGTTTTATTTTTTTTATAAACCATTTACTTCTTTTTATAACTCTCTATACTCTTTTTATTCTCTCTCCCAAGCATATGAACATTTGTTCAACACTGTGACCATTTAGAGGTCTTTATTGTATATCTGTAATTATTTTCTGACCAGAAGTGCTTTTAAAAATGCTAATCACTTTATATTAATTTAAGTGGTACCATTGCTAGGGGAAATATGGCATTGCCTGCTTGCTCCACCCAGACCAACATGGCGGGGTGGAGGTCTGTTCAGAGCCTCATTTTCAGGCACACAGCGGGTCTATGTTGCTGTTAAGCAAGTTGTAGCAGTCTTCTCTCAAACCGCATTTAAATGCTCTGTAGCTAGACCTCCCTATAAATGTAGAGCCCTTTGTGCTGGCAAAACAGGAAGCCACTACGTTTTTTTTAAAGAAGCCACACAGTTATTATTGTATCTCTCTTAAAGCAGCCCACCCTTGTTCTCCACAAGCCCATCTAGAAAACAAAATTGTGGCTACTAAAAGTCATACTTAACTCTGTTCTTTTGTGTTGAGAATTCCTTTTGATATCTTTCTCAGGTTGTTATATGGATGTAGTTACCCACATTGGCATGCCAATTTGTTGGGGGGGGGATTGCTTTTTTATTCCAGCTGCCTAGAACCGAAATAATCACATAGAAACTACATTATTTAAAACACTGCTTGGCCCATTAGCTCTAGCTTCTTATTGGCTAACTCTTACATCTTCATTTAAACCCATTTTTATTAATTTGTGTATTGCCACATGGCTATTGCTTACTGGGTAAAGTTCCAGGCATCTGTCTTTGGAGGCAGTTACATGGCTTCTCCCTGACTCTACCTTCTCTTCTCCCAGCATTCAGCTTAGTTTTCCCCCACCTATCTATATTCTGCCCTGCACAGGCCCAAAGCAGTCCTTTATTAACCAACAATACAGCATACAGAAAGGAATCCCTCATCAAGTCTCCTGTCTCCACCCCTCTAAGCAATGGGATTTCAGTGTTATGATTTGAATGAAAAATGTCCCCCATAGGCTCAGACATTTGAACTTTTGGAGTTGTCAAGGGAGGTGGTGCAGCCAGGCTGAAGGAATTGTGTCATTGGTGGCTGACTTTGAGAGATCATAGTGTCATCCCACTTCCACTTTGCCATCTATTTTGTGCTTGAGGTGGAGAATGTGATCACTCAGCATCTGGGTGCCATGACTCCCCATCATACTGATTTTTGCAGCTGAAAAAAAGTGTGTTAGGACTCTTTATTATTTTAACCTAAATCATCTCAAAGAAAGAAAATTGGTGTGTTTTATTTGGGTCTCCTCCATAGGCTTCCACAGCAAGTTACAACTTATCAAAGTCAGGCTCTCCATGTACCTGTTACAAGTATTGAGACATGCATGCTCCCAAACACAGGTAGTGTGCACTTCTATATTTACTCTCAGAGTTGTCATTGTAGAAGCAATGACCCCTCCTGCTTTCCATCTTCATCCCGAGGGACCCTCTGCACTAGTGTAGTTAAGAAGTTGTGTTTGGAACAGAAAATGTGGACATCTAATTTGCAGTTCATGTAACTTTAGCTCTAAGTTCACCTGGTCCTCATGTTCTCTGTGTTAACTGGGGGGGGGGGGGCAGTCTGACTTGCCTTTGTCTTCATAATCTCATTTCATTCTACTTAGCAGCTTGTCTTTCACTCAGTTTTATCCCCCACAATTTTCATTGTTCCTTCTTTGCCTTCTTATGTGGAGGCAAGGGCAGACTTGTTTAACATTTCTGAAAATCCTGTGTTTAGGTGGGAAAAGACTAGCTTTTTGGTAATCCTAAAGATAGGGTGATTCCTTGAAGGAACGCATGATGGAAGAAAAAGCAATTATGAATCATGGACCCCAGATACAAAGCAGTAGTGTGGTCCCCAATATTCATGAATCTACACCGTGGCCTATATCTAGATAGATTTAGCCCCATGACTGTCTTGATTATGAACTTCCAACGTGGAACCTTGCATTTCATAAGGGTATGAGGCAGAGGCCTTGATTGGAAGGACTTTAAGCATCCTATGACTGACAGATGGCACTGTGCTGGGCACAGAATGACCTCATACATTCCCTTGTAGGCAGCTTGATCATGACATAGAATGGATTTCTTTAAGGCTTACTGTAGTGACTAAATTAGCTAATCCAGGCGGCATTTGCTGTCTCACACTGCTTTCAGTGTAAGTTCAGGCACTGTGTGCCTGAATTCTCTGCTCAGCCGCTTTCAAATTTGAAAGAAGATGTCAACTAGATTGATTCTCCTCTAGAAAGCTGCCTATTCAGTCGCAAATCCCTTCCAGATTCCACTGGGGATTGTTCTCAGCTCCTAGAGGCGGCTTTCAAGTTTTTGTTAGGCTCCTTGGACACTCAAAAGTAGACACAAAAGAATCTGCTTACACAAAACGCTTTTCATTTTTTTCATCATCCTAGTGACAGGAAAGGCTCACTTGATTAGGTCATCCCTGCAGCATCCTATCTATTTTGGCTAACTTAAAGACAATTGATTAGAAGCCTCATGGCTGCACTGGTCTCCTTGATATGCACAGGTCTGCCTGCACTGAAAAGGGAGGAATCATTAAGGCATGCTCACTATGGAAGCAGACACCTCTGCAGCCTTCTCTGAATCCTGCCCATACCTATTCTGTGATATGAGCTATGTTGTTGCTGGTGGGGCATGGACTGGAACTCCTAGGGGAAAACACTGGGTAATAAGACATTCAAGTGATAGTGGGACATTGCATAGAAATGAACTGTGTGCATAAGAGCCTTTCTTGTTAGAACACCAGAGACAGGTAGGGTCAGGATTCCTCAGCTCAGGGAGACGTATGACTGGGGATTTAACAATGGCCCAGTAACCAAGTGTGAAATGGCATCTAACTTCAACTGCATAGAGGGCAGAAAATGTTTAAGCTGAAACAGGCATTATAGGATTATCTGTGTGGAGGATGAAGGAAGGTACAAAGATGGTAAAATTAAAATTGGTTGCCGAGGCAATCATTCACCCCATGCCTGCTATTTTTACGTATCATGCTCTCCTGGAGGCTGGAGGCTGGCATGGACTGAAGTGAAAGGAGAGACAAGTGCTGACTAGGTCCTTCCTGTCCCAGGCTTCTGGCCAGAGAGGAAACCTATCAAGTCAGTGCTCACCACTGGATGTGGTGTACTATTCGCTGTCCTGGGTCTGCAAACAATGAGCAGAAATCAGGACTCCTTAAGCTCAGTTAATAAAAACCCCAAAAGCCAGTGCATTGCCAAGCCCCCTTTGACAAAAACAACAGAAGAAAGAAATGCCACAAAACAGCAGCAGCACGAATTCTGGTCCTCTTGTCCAACTCCTCCACCACCGAATCCCATTTGCTACAATGAGGACACGACATAAATAGCACAGGTGGTGGGTGTTCTGCCTTCACACAACATCGTGTTGACCCAGATGTATACAACGCTCACTGATCCACAGATTAGCATTCCAAAATCAAAATGCTTGATCAATTTAACATCTACTGATAGAATTCACTCCTGCTTTACACACTGAACTGTGAAAAATAAGTCAAACAAACAGGGCTCTAATCCCTGCCCAGTGTGAGGTTCTGTACCGTCTTCACGTGAACCAGAGACAGGCAGCACTGTGTGTGTCATCACCTGCCTGGTCCACTGCATGTCTTCTTCCACTTTGTTCATCTTTCTGGGGTTGTGGCTAGAGAAAGGAGCCTGGCTATTCCTGACTTCCCCGCAGCTTCTCAGAACCCTTGATTACTTGTCACTTCAACTTAATAAAAATGCATATTGTGATAGCATTCTTTGATAGCTTATGTAAAATCAAGCCAAACAAAATGGCATAAATTAGTAGAAAAAGCAGATATGGGATAGAAGCAAAATTTCATATGTGTACTTGATTCTACCGAGTTACACAGCTTTCTCCTACCACTGAATATTTGAATATCTTGATTTCAATAAGCACTGTGGTTTACTGATATATTCATGGAGTTGAAAAGATATTCCAGCAAATATCTTTGCCTTTAAATAACTCATTACACTTTAAAGAAAATAAAACAATGACATAAACATGATAGTCACTAAAATCTGTGTACAGGAGATGAAGGATTTGACAAATAACACAATGCCAGAGGAAGGGGCAGGAGAAAACTACACCAGTGGCTAGTTATTCTGGAAATAAATGTTTTGATAGTGGGCCCACGAGGAAAGTAGTAAACATTGGTAACATTTCCATAAAGCTTCTTCGTAGGCCTTCTCTGATTTGGGAGTGATTTCTTATTAATAAAGAAACTGCCTAGGCCCCTTGATAGGCCAACCCTTAGGTGGGTGGAGTAAACAGAACAGGATTCTGGGAGAAAGAGCTGAGTGAGGAGTCGCCATGATGCTCCCCCTCCAGCTAGACGCAGGTTAAGATCCTCCCTGGTAAGCGCACCTCGTGGTGCTGCATAGATTATTAGAAATGGGTTAAGAGGCTAAAACTAATGGGCCAGGCAGTCTTTAAATGAATACCGTTTCTGTGTAATTTTTTCGGGGTAAAGCTAGCTGGGTGGAGGGATGTAGCCCAGCCGCCCCAATTGCAACACTTCTCTCTTGGGGGAGGGGCAGGGGAAGAATGTCTGCGCGCCATGGCTGCCAGCGATCACTCCGAGGTGCTACCATTTCTAATTTCTCATGCTAAATTTTTCTTTATCTTTCTGAGGTACTAGTGATTGAGCTTAGAGCTCTGCACATGCTTGCTGAGTGCTCTACCACTAAGTTGCAGCTTCTGACTTAGGCATATTTTACAAATAATGTTTGAAAGTCAGGTATGGGCTAAGGCCATTTGAAAGGTTCCCAGATCTTTTGTTCAAACTAAGAGTTAGAAGTCCTTACTTTCTGTGTTTATTTCAGGGGATACTGTTTGCTGATAAAACACAATGAGAGGAATATACGATCAGTTTTACTTTCATAATAACCAAGTTTATCTATTGTTTCATTTTATTAAAAAATCTTAAAAATAAAGTGATTGGAGTCTGATGGGTAGTAACTTTTATATAGATTGCTATCATTTAATATGTTTTAGTGCAAGAAAGTTTTGTTTGTTTTTATTTATTCATGGTGCATACAGAATTTTCAGTTTTGTTGACTACTGTCATGTGGGTCATTTGTTAACCAGAACATATGAAAAAAATTCTTGATTTGGGATACAGTTAACCCAAGTCTCCCTGTCTGCATTTCATTTCCATTTACCGGTTGCCACAAGTTAATCTTTTCCCAGGGAAGAAAGTAATAGAGAGAAATGATGATGATGGTGGCTGTGGCTGGTGCTGATAGTGTGTAGGGGAAGTATGCTGGTGATGGTGAAAATGTGTGTGTGGTGCTGCTGGTGGTGATAGTTCGTGTGTGATGTGGCTGATGGCACTAACAACATGATAGCCATGAAGGTGATGTGATGGTAATAATAGTGGTGGTGATGAATGCGGTGGTTATGAATACGGTAGTGGGAGTGGTATCTATTATTTATTTAGCTATCATTATTTGCTTTATTTCTTCTCTGTTTGTTTTAGGCTAGGTCAGAATTTATATATCCTATTCCTACCTATTTTTAAAATTAGTTTGTTTCTCAATTCTACTGATAGTAAAGTTAACACTTCTTGGTAGAAATGCCTTCTAAAAATCCCACCGCTGGTAAAATAGAACTGAACTCCACTCTATTGCACTTGTATTTCTGTTCCATTTGATATTCTCATGCAGCATTCCATAGCGACGGGCTGCTAACTTCAGTATGGCATGCCTTTCTGTCCTGGATATTCCAATGCAGCATTCCATAGCGACGGGCTGCTAACTTCAGTATGGCATGCCTTTCTGTCCTGTCATTTAAACAGATGAGCAGCAGCCTGAGCATCGCTGGCTCCTGTCACGAGGAGCAGGTGAGTGGAAAGACCTCTGTGAAGCTGCTGAGGAAGGGCTTCCCAGAATCTCCGAAGCCACAAAACATGCCATGTAGCATTTTTTCTGTGATTTATGTGACTGAAACAGGACTTAGGAGATTCAAATAATATAACCAATCTTTCTGTTACCTTCCTGTAGTCTTTGAGATCCTCATGTATGAACTGAAGAAAGGGGCAAAATTATCCTCTGGGCATAATCCAGTTCCGACATTTATTTTGAGTAATAACATTTAATGAATATACTAAATTATATTGTAAATTACATATAGTAAATACATATAATAAATTACATTGAATACATATAGCAAATGAACCTTATGACGGACTAGGCATCCAGAAAAACAAACTTTGTATTTCTTCACAAGTCCAGTAGCTTGAGCTTCATGTAAGTTTGTTTTCCAAGGTGAAAGATACCTGTAAAACAGAGTATGGGTAGTTTTTAGTCTATGTCATCACAATATTATAATCCTAACACTAATTCATCTGTCAACCCATTTTTTCCTAGGACTTGGTAGTAAGAGTTAATTCTGTCTCTACACCATTTCATTTTCAAAGATCTCCATAAATTAATCTTTAAAATGTCACTAAGGTGGATCTAATCCAAACTCTGTAACTCTTCTTGTGTCTCCATTATTTTTCCTTGTCCATCAGAGTCTTAGAATGTTAGTCATTAAAAGAGACCTAAAAGGTTCTTTAGTCTAAAATCAAATGTGGTACTTGGTTCTTAACAAACATTTTTGCCAAGTTTTTACCCAATGTAGAGGGCTATACTGGTTAGTTTAAAGATGTGTTCCCAACCTTTTTGCCCCACTCAATCAGAACCAAAATAGCAAGGTGATTGCTACCTGAATTCCTGGAAGCTAGTCTTGATGGACTACGTAGCAAGCCAATTGTTTGAATTGAGTGATTAGCTTTGGGGGTAATAAGGCATTTACTTTTTACTGCCTGGGCCAACCAAGAAACAGAAACCCATTACAGACGTGCAGTGAGAAAACATGTGGCAGGAAGGAAATCACATTCCTAGATTTCCAAACTTGCACGTGAGCAAAGCTCCACATTCATGCCACATTATCATCTCTACTGATGTCTACATGCTGCTTTTGAAAGCATCGTAAGGAAAGATCCATATTATATTTCCTGCTTCTCCTCCCTCCTGTGATGTGGGTTTCCCCTCTGTATGCTATGAATCTATTTTACTACCATTGGTTAACAAAGAAGCTGCTTTGGCCTATGACAGAGCAGAATATAGATAGGCGAGAAAGCTAAACTGAATACAGGGAGAAAGAAGACAGATGGCATATAGTCATCCAAGAAGCAAGATGTGAGGTAACAAACTACGATCCTTGTGGTAAAATACACAATAATAGAAATGGGTTGATTAAGGATGTAAGAGCTAGCTAGAAGTATGCCTGAGCTATTGACCAAACAGTGTTGTAATTAATATATTTTCTGTGTGATTATTTGGGTCTTGGTGGCCAAGAAATGAAAGCACAGTCTCCATTTACGTTCCTGAGAGTTGTTGGATCCAAAGTAAGACCTAGGATTCAAGCCATTCTTTTTCTTACCCAACCTGTGATGTGTAGAAAAGAAATGAGAAAAGAACTCGGTGGTTTTCCATATTATTCTTGGTTTCTTTTGAATTAAGAAACCCTGATATCATGCTGAATTTTGCTTTTATAAGGTAACTGTTACAGAACAATAGACTTTGTATTGTCAGTGAAAGGTAAGTGCATCAGCTCACAGGCCAGTTGATTTTCATGCATTAATATAAGTAGAGGCAAGAAAAGCTTGAGTAGCAATGCATGTTAGCATTTTTCATGTTTCCAAACGTATAGCCTGATTTTTCTACTTAATTAAACCATTAGGCTTTTAGATTGTGTCACACCATGTCCTAAAGTCATGGACTTTCTTATTAAATCAGAAGAATGACACTACTTTTAAGTGCACAGCACTGTAAATAATTCTTTCTGAGGGCTCCTGCTCAGTGCAGTTTGGAATGGCTGTCAATCATGTCTGCAGAATGGAATTTCTCAAGTGTAGTGTTTAGTCCATGGATAGTTTTTCAAATGTCCTTTTTACTAACCCAATTGGAGTCTTTCCTCTATACCTATCCTGGCATTTCTATCCTCACTCCTTCTCTGTGAGCAGCCAAGGAGACCAAGTCTACGAAGCCTTCCATAGGAAGAACCTAGAAGACATGTGAGCAAAGAGTTTCATAAAAAAAAATCTAAAACAAAACCAAAAACATGGCACAACGCTAGCAAACAGAGGCCTCTGTAGCCAATGAAAATCAACCTGTCCTACCCAGGAGAAGGACACCACATGAAAACATCTGTTCAGTTTCCAATTCTATCTAAAACGTGTCCTCTGTCCTGGGCAGCAGGGACATGAGCTGATCGAATTAAAATCCTGATACAGCTGAAGGAAAGCATGCTGCATGTGGCTTTCGCCTGAACACCAGGATGACAAAGGTAAGGCTCTATTTCAAGGAAAGCGACTGAGAGAGAACTCTGGAAATCATCAAGGATGTGACAGGAACCCTAAATAGCATGTGCTTGGGAAAACAAGCTAGAGACAAAAAGTAAACCATGACTTCAGCTGCAGATTTCTGAAAGTATGGCAGGGTGACAGAGTCCTCACTGCCCAATCAAAGCCAGGGCGAAGACTGTACTGTAGCATAGGCCTGGAAGCCCTGAGTGTAGGAGACCAGCACAGTGTCTGTTGGCTTTCAGCTTAGTTAGTTTGGGGAGCTAGATTCTTTAGGAGTGTATTTTTCTCTACAGAAGCAATGCA
This sequence comes from Neodon shergylaensis, assembly GCA_025134845.1. Classification (NCBI taxonomy): domain Eukaryota; kingdom Metazoa; phylum Chordata; class Mammalia; order Rodentia; family Cricetidae; genus Neodon; species Neodon shergylaensis. The sequence goes on along the minus strand of JABTXL010004539.1, from coordinate 3,313,185 downwards.
CGCCAAGCTCTTCCCTACCCCTCCATAATTCAACTTCTTGCAACAGATACTGGGGAATTCAATCCAGTCTTAGGGCCAGCAGCCAGCTTCGGGAATCCTCTAGAAGTTTTAAGGTAGTGCAAGGATGTCTCCAAAAGTAGACCCCTCTCTGAAGTATCCTGAAACTTCAGAACCAGTCACCACGGCAGCTACTGCAGAAGCCCATGCATTCTTGCCCTGCTGACACTACAAGCGTTCTCATCTTAAGTCCATACCATTTGGATTGCAACTGCTGGTACCCCCAAATCCCTGAGATTTCCAAGCCTATCTTAGGAGATGGACCTGGAGAAGTTGTTATCCATAAACTTCTGCTTTCAAGAACATGACTACCAATGCCACAAACACTAGCTCTACCAGCACTCATTCTGTGTGATATAAGCACAGGACTACCAATGCCACAAACACTAGCTCTGCTAGCACTCATTCTGTGTGATATAAGGACATTATCCTTGCATCGAGCCTCCTGTAATACACACGGAAGAAGTGGTAAGTCTCAAGCCTAGGACAAACTGGCTAACTGAGGTGCCCAGTAGCTTATCAAAGTGGACTCTGGCTGCCAGGTCTCCAGCATCCTTCAGTCCCTACCTGTTACAGGGTCTTCCTTTCTAGCCCTGTCCCCAACCCTGAACTCTCCAGCTCAAACAGTGGGCTGGGCTGCCATTTCCCCAGCTGTTCTTCCCTATATGGTCTAGCCATTTTAGCTACTTGGCCTTCTTTTGGCCTCTGAGTCAGTGCTCCTGGCTCCCCTGTCTTACTCTCTCCTACCCTGTCTCCTCACATGGCCTGGCTCAGTCTGCTGGTTATCTCCAATCTGGACTCTTTCAGATGCCTGCACCTCTGGATACATTCTCCTTTTATCTACAATAAACTTCCATCATATCTAGGAGCAGTCATGTCCTTCTTTTAATTCTTTTTTCATTCACAAAGAATGTGGTTTCTAGTGCCACAAACCTTAATACTACCTGCAAATATTCTTCAGGACATAAGAATGGCAGGGACATCAATGATTGCATTTGCCTGGGGTTACCCCCATGGAATCTGAGGACAAGTCTTTCCACATCCCACAATACAGAGATGGCTGCAGCTACTGTCAGAAGCCCTAGTGTCTTCGGTATTAGACTGTGTGGCCTGGAGAAATGTACTTTTGGAAGCCGGTGTCTATTTCAAAACCATACAACAATGTTCATGGACTACTTCAGTCTTGAGTAGTGAGAGTATCATCGGTGCTCTTGACATCAGTGATCGGCACATACATCACACAGCAGTTACTCTTTTGTGCTCATGAAAATCCAAAGCCAAAGGCCCTACCAAATTGAAACCCTGTAGCATAAATTCTAATTAGCCTTAATAATAAAAATCCAGAGTCAGATATTGGGGTAAATGCTGAATGATCAGAGAAGTAAAGGAGCCAGCTACTAGACCGACTTTTTACCTCTACTGAATCCTCAGAAGAAGGCAAGATCCTGTCTCCACAAATCCTCAGACAGAATGGGTTATCCTGTCTCTGCAAGTCCTCAGACTGAATCTTGAACTCCTGTCTTCTCCTGCCTTATAGTCCTCTCTCAGCTCACCCATATCACTTCCTGTCTCCACCTCCCTAGTGCCAGGATTAAAGGTGTGAGCCAATACTGTCTGGCTCTGTTTCTCTTTTAGACTGACTCAATCTTGTATAGTCCAGGGTGGCCTTGAACTCAGAGAGATCCCTCTACCTCTGCCTCCCAAGTGCTTGGATGGCTAACTACTGTGGCTATCTCCCCACTCTGGTATTTAGAGAAGCTTTAATTGTTAAAACACAAACAAAATATTACCACAATATCCCATTTTCTATTTAATGCAAAAAAAAATTTCCTACAAAATTCCACAGAGATGAGAAAGGTGATGATTACATCAAATGCACAAACATGGAAGGAAGCCCAATATCTCTAGAGGTCCCAGTTTGAACTAGAACTCTGAAAATTCTAAAAGTGAATTTGAAGTAATGAATCTAAGAAAACTCAGAGACATTTAATAAAATGCAGACAGACAGCACAAAGAAATGAGAAAAAATTATGCATGAATGATAAATTCACCAGAGATATAAATAATAAAAACTAATTATAAATCTTGGAGGTAAGAAATTGATAAAATAAAAATATAACCCATACTATCCATAATGCACTAGAATAAGCAAAAGAAAGGATTTCTGAATTTGATGACAAGTATTTTGAATTATCCCAGTTCAACAGACAAGGAGAAGGAAGAAGAAGGAGCAAGAGGATAAGGTACCAGGAAACATGAAGAGGAAAGGAGGAAACAAGGGAAGGAGGAATGAGAGGTAGAATAAGATGAAGAGAAAGTGAGAGCAGAAAATCAAATGAAAGTATACATGGTATGTGAAACAGTATTGAATAAACAGATATTTGCATTGTGGGACTATCACAAGGAGGAGAACAACTTGAAAATTTAGGTAATAAAATATACAAGCAATGTTAAGTTTTGTGAGGAAGGTAATTTGAGTGAATTTGAAATTTTAGATGAAAACAGTAGAAAAATGTAGGTTAAAGAGATTAGCAGTGAGCTGACCATTGAGATTTAGAAAAGAAACAGTACAACGAGGGGCAGGCTACATCATGAGCTGACGTGAAAGCCTGAGAAAACTGTCCACACGACACTGGTTTTGCAGGATGAAAGGTGAAAGAATGAGGGAGAGTGGATCATAAATCTGCTCAAGATTTCAGAAAGCTGAGGGGGATGAGCACAGGGCTGGACTTCCTGCACCCTGAAGGGCCGTTGAATGAAGCTGAGACAGGAGGCTAGGATGCAGTGGAAGCTCCAGGATGCTGGAGATGCCAGAACCCTGGCTGTCTTTCCAGGAGAGTGGAAAGCATGGGATGTCGGCACTCCAAGGCAGAAGCAGACATGGGGCCATGGGCTTTTGGAGTCCTGATAATCTTATCATGAGCAGCAGACGGACAACATGGAGCTGCATGATGCAATGTTTCCTCTGCCAGGTTCAGGTCTTGCTTTGGTTTTCTTGCTGCCTCCACCCCAATTTCTTTCTTTCTTTCTTTTTTTTAAATTTTTTATTGAGAAAAAGAAAAAAAAGTTTCCGCCTCCTCCCAGCCTCCCATTTCCCTCCCCCTCCTCCCACCCTTCTCCCCCTCCCCCCACTCCTCTCCCCTCCAAAGAGCAGTCAGGGTTCCCTGCCCTGTGGAAAGTCCAATGCCCTCCCCACTCCGTCCATGTCTAGGAAGGTGAACATCCAAACTGGCTAGGCTTCCACAAAGCCAGAACTTGAAGTAGGATCAAAACCCAGGGCCATTGTCCTTGGCTTCTCATCAGCCCTCATTGTTCGCCATGTTCAGAGAGTCCAGTTTTATCCCATGCTTTTTCAGTCACAGTCCAGCTGGCCTTGGTGAGTTCCCAATAGATCAGCCCCACTGTCTCAGTGGTTGGGTGCACCCCTCGTGGTCCTGAATTCCTTGCTCATGTTCTCCCTCCTTCCGCTCCTCATTGGGAACTTGGGAGCTCAGTCCAGTGCTCCAGTGTGGGTCTCTGTCACTATCTCCATCCATCACCAGATGAAGTTTCTATGGTGATATGCAAGATATTCGTCAGCATTGCTATAGGATAGGGTCATTTCAGGTTCCCTATCCTCACCTGCCCAAGGAACTAACTGGGGACCTCGCCTTGGGCTCCTGGGAGCCACTCTAGATTCAAGTCTCTTGCCAACCCTAAGGTGTCCTTAACTAAGAATTGTGCTTCCGTGCTCCCCTATCCAACCTTCCTTTATCCCAATCATCCTGTTTCCCCAAGTTTCCCTCATCCTCCCCTTCTCACTTTTCTGTCCCCATCCCCTGTTATCCCCATCCCACCCCACCCCCAAGATCCCAAATTTTCTCCCCGGCAATTTTGTCTACTTCCCATAGCCAAGAGGATAATTATATGTTTTTCCTTGGGTTCACCTTCTTATTTAGCTTCTTTAGGTTCACCAATTATGTACTCCGTGACCATTATTTATGGCTAGAAACCAATTATGAGTGAGTACATCCCATGTTCATCTTTTTGGGTCTGGGTTACCTCACTCAGGATTCTGGACCCAGCAATACCACTCTTGGGAATATACCCAAGAGATGCCCTATCACATGACAAAAGCATTTGTTCAACTATGTTCATAGCAGTATTATTTGTAATAGCCAGAACCTGGAAACAACCTAGATGCCCTTCAATGGAAGAATGGATGAAGAAAGTGTGGAATATATACACATTAGAGTACTACGCTGCGGTAAAAAACAATGACTTCTCGAATTTTGCATGCAAATGGATGGAAATAGAAATCCACCCCAATTTCAATCTTTTGGAATTGGTATGCTTTCTCCATACCCTTGTATAGCAGAAGTTGGTAACTTTCATTTTACAGGCTTATTTTTTAATCTCACAGGAGATTTTATCTTGACAAATAAGGTATTATTTGCTTATATGTGTATGTTAGCTGTGAGACTTTGACAAGCAGGCTACAATCAGTTTAGCTGCAGAGGTAAGGTAAAGAGTAAGGGACTGGGGAAAGAGATGCCCTCCCATGAAAGGGGGAGTAGAATAGATAGTGATGGATAGATGAGGGGGATTGGAATGGCAGGATCAAACAGGAAGCTAAGGAGAGAATAGGGGAGGGACAGCTAAAACTAAGGGTCATATGAATGGGTTGTCTAAAATCCTAATACAATAGAACCATCCTAAAATGCATACGAATAAGATGATGGTCTAAATGAAACCACCAAATATTATGGGAATTGGAGCCTGAAATGGATATTTCTTGTCAACAAATGATGCCTCCTGTTCTGGGAATGGGTTCTACATCCAATAGAGTTGATAGCCAATGGAACCCCATGGGAGCCTCAAAACAACTCATGCTATTGACAGTGTTATTGATTGCTCTCCACAAACTAATGGTGAGTCACTATTGCTGAAGAAGACACTTTTACAACTCATTCACCACAAAGAGGTTGTGCTGGTTCCTACCTAGAACTCCTATCAGAGACTAAGGCTCATGGTACTGGAAGATACTCTACAGGTGACCAGGAGAAAATAGTAAACAACAACCTAGCTACAAACCCTTCTGTCTACAATGATGACCTGACTGGCCGATCTTCCACGGGACCTGGACTCAATTACAGGCACCCACATGGCAGCTCCATAGCAGCCTGCAACCCCCAGTTGCAGGAGATATGATATCCTCACACAGACCCCATGTAGGAAAAATATCAATGCACATAAAATAAAAATCAATAATTATTTTTAAAAACTAGTAGCACTAAAATGACTCCTAACACTATTCTGCTATAGTCATAGTTCAGTGCCTTACTCAGCCACAGAAGCTTAATCCTGCAGCCAGAAAACACTCAGAGAGTGAGAGAGACCTTGGCACATTCAGCCCTAAATGGGATATCTCCATCAAATACCTCCACAGGCCCCAAGGAATTCTTAGAAGATGAAGTGGAAAGCTTTTAAGAATCAGAGAGGATGGAGGACATCAAGGAATAAAAAGTTCTTTAGACACTGCATGACTTACTGACATGTGACCCCACAGAGACTGTCATGGCTACACAGGCCAGCACAGGTCTGTACCAGATGGGATCTCAGTGTGGGTAGTAGAAATGGGTACAGGCCCCCATCTCGAACCCAGAAGATATATCTCCAATTCTATAAGCACTTGCAAATGAAAATTAGTTTTCTCCAACAGAGTCTCACTGGGGGTCACAAATTGCTCTTAAGGGCACTTTTAGGGAGTTTTTTGTTTTGTCTCAATGTTAAGTCAGGTCATTCATTTATTTATTTTGAATTGTTAGTTAAAGTTTTACTTCAGTTTGTTTTTGTGCTTTTTTACATTTTTTTCTCTTATTGAAAGTATATTCTTTTTTTCTTATACATTATATCCTGATTATAGTTTTTCCCCACCTCTCTTCCACTCCCTTTCTGTCTCTCCTCGGAAAACATCAGGCTACCAAGACACAACAATCAACCATAACAAAATAAAATATAGTAAGATGAAGCAAAAACTATCATATCTAATTTGGCCATGGAAACTCAACTGGAGGAAAAGAATCCCAAGATCAGACACAAGGGTCCGAGACCCACTCGTTCTCATAGTCAGGAATCTGATAAAACACTAAGCTAACAGCTGTAATACAACCGCAGAGGATGTGGTGCTATCCTTGATGCTGAAGGTAGACAGAAGAAGGATGGATCCTGTTTTTCCATTCATTCTGTTACTCTGTCTGTGTCTTCTTTGGGGGAGAATTGAGACCATTAATATTAAGAAATTTCATTGACCAATGGTTGTTTATTTCTCTTATTTTGTTGTTATTGTTGTTTTGGTGTTGATGTGTGTATATTCAGAGTTTTCTGTGGTGGAATAGCTGGACTCTAGTAGATACATATTGTTCTAGCTATTATTGATTGTGTTTTTATGCTGGCATCTAGGCATCTGGGTTTGGTATAATTATAGGTCTGAATGTTGATTTTTGAATTTGCCTTTGTTGGGTGCATGTTCCTTGGTTTCTGTTTCCCCTCTGGACTTTTGGAGAGTATAATGGCTGTGTGTTGCTATTTTTCCTGGCCTGCTCAGTTGATGTGTTCACCAGGGCATGCCTGCTGGTGTTGGAGGTTGGGTAACTGGGATGAGTTGGAGGGAAAGGAAGGTTGGAGGAGAAGGTCTTTGTGATCCCTTGGGAATGGGGTCAGAGAGGAAATAGAGACCACAGTAGCTTTCCAGGTACAGAGCTGAAGATGAGACTGCAGTTTTCCAGCTATAAAGTTGGAGATGAAATTGGGAGGATAGGATGAGGATCGGATATCAGGAGCAGTAGGAGAGGTGTGGCTCTGCCTTCAGTCTACTTTTTGCTTTGGGAGGAGCAGCCCTTGGATTGACAGGGGATATCTGTTGGGTTTGGGGCATGGAGGAAAGCAAAAGAGTGTGTGGAGAAAGGTTAGAAGGAAAAGATCTTTGGGATCCATAGGAGATGAGGTGGAGCAGGGAAGCTACCGTAGGTGTTCTGCTGTAAGAGCTGGGGTGAGACTGGCAGTTTGGAGCTGGCACAATGGAGAGAAAAGACATCGTCTACAGGCAGCCTACCTGGCTTTCTGGCAATTGTGGCCTGTGGTTTAGCAGGGAGTGCTTGCTGGAGTGGAGGGGGGTAGGATATGTTAACTGAGTGGATGTGGGGGAGGGAGGTTAGGAGGAGATGATCTGTGGGATCCACAGGAGATGTCAGTGGGGCTGGGGGTGGGGATGGGAGGGAAGGCTGCATCTGGTGTTCTGTTGCAGAGGAGGAGACTGAGGAATTGGGTCTGGGGGAACAGAGAAAATAGAAAGAACAGAAGGTCTGAGGGCAGCTTACCCGGTGTTCTGGCAGAATGGCTTGTGGTTTATCTGAGGGTCAATTTTTTAAAATTATTTTACCTTACAGATTCTTTGCCTATGTAGTATAGCTTCAGATTTTCTGATTTTTATGGGATTCCTGTGTGTGTCAACTTGTATGTCTTTGCACTTATACGTATTTCTTGTGCTTTTCGTTTGACTCCTTTTCTTCTGTTTGTTTTGTCTTATTCTCACTTATTTGTTCTTCTTTTCTGTTGTCTTAGATTATATGACTGGTTTGATTTCCCACTCCCTCCACTTGAAGTCTTGCCTAGTCACAGGAGATATTAGGAGTCTTAGCTGGGGTTATTCTTGTGGATTTCTGGAAGATTCCCTTGTTCTAGATTTTTACATGATCCTGAAATTCCACCCCCTTTCCAGTAGTCTCTTTCAGTTCTCTCCCCGTCTGTTTCCCCCCGACCTGATTACTCATGTCTCCATCCCCACCTGCTCACAGTCTACACACAAAATCCCTTCTATTTCCCCTTTCCTAGGGAGAACACTACTGTTACTTAGTTTCTCTTAGTCTGTGGATTGTAGCAGAGTCGTCCTTTATTTTACAGTTAATATTTTACTTACGAGTGAGTACATACCGTGTTTGTCTTCCTGGGTCTGGATTACCTCACTCAAAATGATTTTCTTCTATTTCCATCTAGCTGCCTTCAAATGTCATGATGTCATTGTATTTAACAGCTGAGTAATACTCCATTGTGTAAATGTATTATATTTTCTTTATGCATTCCTCAGTTGGTGTTTTCAGTTTCTGACTATTACAAATAAAGCTTTTATGACCACAGTTGTCATAGAAGTGTCATTGTAGTATGATCGAGCATCCTAGGGATCTTGTGGTAGATTAACTTCTTGTTTCCTAGGAACTGCCATATTAATTTCAAAGTGAATGCAGAAGTTTACAGTCCCACCAGCAATGGTGGAGTGTTTCCCTTGTTCCACATCCTCTCCAGCATAAGCTGCTACTTGTGCTTTTTATCTTTTTTTGGGAGGGGGGGATTTTCGAGACAGGGTTTATCCATAGTTTTTTTTTTGTTGTTTGTTTGTTTTGTTTTGTTTTGTTTTGTTTTGTTTTTGGTTCCTGTCCTGGAACTAGCTCTTGTAGACCAGGCTGGCCTCGAACTCACAGAGATCCGTCTGTCTCTGCCTCCCGAGTGCTGGGATTAAAGGCGTGTGCCACCACCACCTGGCTTGTGTTTTTTATCTTAACCATTCTGACACGTGTAAGATGGAATCTCAGAATTGTTTTGATTTTTAATTCCCTGATGGCTAAGGATGTTGAACAATTTTTTAAAAAATGTTTCTGAGCCATTTAAGATTCCTCTGTTGAGAATTCCCTATTTAGGTCTCTACCCCAATTTTTAACTGGATGATTTGTTTTTTGATGTCTAGTTTATTGAGTTCTTTATATAGTTTGGAAATCAGTCCTCTGTCAGATGTGGGCAATTTTTTCTACTCTGTAGGCTGCCATTTTGTCCTTCTGACCATGTCCTTTGTCTTTTCAGCTTCGTGAGGTCCCACTTATTAACTGTTGACCTTAGCGTCTGCACTCTTTGTATCCTTGTTCAGTAAGTTCTCTACAGTGCCAATGAGTTCAAGGTTGTTTCCCACTTTCTTTTTTATCTGGTTCAGTTAACAAGATTTATGTTGAAGTCTTTTATGCACTTCGACTCGAGTTTTGTGCAGGGTGATCTCTTTTCATTCTTCTGCATGCTGACATCCAGTTATGCCAGCACCATTTGTTGAAGATGCCTTCTTTTTTCCACTGTGTAATTTTGGCTTCTTTGTGAAAAACTAGGTGCCACAGGTATGTGGATTTATGTCTGGGTCTTCAGTTCAATTCCATTGATCCACCTGTCTGTTTTTATGCCAATACCATGCAGTTTTTATTATTATAACTCAATAGTAGAGCTTGAAATCAGGGATGGTGATGGATCTGAAGTTCTTTTATTGTACAGGATTGTTATAGCTATCCTGGGTTTTTTGCTTTTCCATATGAAGTTGATCATTATTCTTTCAAGGCCTGCAAATGATTGTGTTGGAATTTTGATGGAGACTGCATTGAATCTATAGATGGCCATTTTTACTATGTTAATTCTAGTGATCCATGAGCATGGGAAATCTTTCCATCTTCTGATATCTTCTCTAATTTCTTTCTTCAAAGACTTGAAGTTCTTGTCATACAAGTCTTTCACTTGCTTGGTTAGAATTACACTAAGTTGTTTTATATTATTTGAGGCTATTGTAAAGGGTATTGATTCCTTGAATTCTTCCTCAGCTCATTTATCATTTGTATATAGGAGGGTTATTGAGTTTTTTAAGTTGATCTTGTATTCAGCCACTGACTAAAGGTGCTAGGAGTTCCCTGATAGAATTTTGGGGGTAACTTTTATATACTATCATATCATCTGTGAATAATGACACTTTGACTTCTTCTTTTCTGATTTGTATCTCCTAGATTTCCCTTAATGCCTAATTACATTATTATTAGTATCACATTGAATAGGTATGGCGAGAGTGGACAGTCTTGTCTCATGCTTGATTTTAGTGGAATTGCCTTGAGTTTCTCTCCACTTAATTTGATGTTGGCTAGAAGCTTCCTGTAAATTGCTTTTATTGTGTTTAAGTATGTCCTTATATCCCTATTTGTCCATGACTTGTATTATAAAGGGGTGTTAGATTTTTTTAGAGGCTTTTTCAGCATCTAATGAGATAACTATATGTTTTTTTTCTCTCTCTCAGTTTGTTTATATCATGGTCACATTGACAGACTTTTGTATCTTGAACCATTCTGAATCTTGGGGATGAAACATATTTGAACATAGTGGATCATCTTTTTGATAATCTCTGGGATTCAGTTTGTGAGTATTTTATTGAGTATTTTTGCATCAATGTTCATGAGTAAAATTGTTCTGTAATTATCTTTTTTTGGTTGAGTCTTTGTGTGGTTTGGGTAGCAGGATAAATTTCTCATAGGAAGAATTTGGCAATGTTCCATTTACTTATATTTTGTGAAATTATTTGAGGAGCATTGATATTAGGTCTTTTTTTGAAAGTCTGGTAGAATTCGGCACTAAAACTATTTTGCCCTGGGTTTTTTATGTTTGGGAGATTTTAAATGACTGATCTATTTACTTAAGGGTTATAGGTCTATTTAAATTGTTTATATGTCCTGGTTTAACTTTGGTAAATGGTATCTATTTTTTTTAGATTTTCTGATTCTGTGAAGTACAGGCTTTTGAAGTATGATTCTCTGGATTTCCTCAGAGTCTGTTGTTATGTTCTGCTTTTTGTTTCTGATTTTGTTAATTTGGATATTCTATCTCTGCCTTTTAGTTAGTTTGGGTAATGGTTAATCCATTTTGTTGACTTTCTCGCAGAATCAATGCTTTGTTTCATTGATTCTTGATGTTCTCTTTTTTTCTATTTTATTGATTTCTGCCCACACCTTTGATTATTTCCTGCTGTCTATTCCTCTTGGGAATATAGTGCTTCTTTTTGTTCTAGAGCTTTCAGCTGTGTGACAGTATACTATCTTAATTATATAAGCAGTGCACAGAATATCTTTCTTCACAGAAAAGTCCATCAGATATGCTAGGACTGTAGACTGAAGGTGGATGCTACACCTTCAGTGGAACTTTGGCTGACTCTCCAGGCAGTCAGCTGTTTCTGTCAATACTCAAATTTTTGGGGAAGTTATTTGCTTGCACTTCCTGCATACTCAGTTAATACTATTTTCTTCTTGGGTCTCTGAGGTAGCTGAAGATTAGATAGTTATTGTTACAGCTACAGTTACAGTTATTGTTATAGTTATAGTCTCCATTGTTTACGAGATTCAGTAAAGAAGTTTACTAAAGAAATGTAAGGTATATAAGGTTGAGAGATATCAAAAGATAGCTTTGGATGGTAATGCAAGTTGAGGTGGAAAGTAAGTTAGGTACAAGACTTTGGACTCACCAAGATAGGATAGGTATGGAATATTTTCTCTAAATTTGTCAAATGCAAAGGGACTAGACATTGCTGATGTATTTATGGCCTGTATATAGTTATTGTACTTGCTTTACATAGTTTTCTTATATTAGTTATACTCTTTTTTTATTTTAGACAAAAAGGGAAGTGCAATGGCATTTAATTTGTATTTTTTTATTTTTAATCTACTTTAATTAAGATGAGCAAATAAATTATAATAGGACACAAGTAGCAACGGAGACAAAGATTCTCAGAAATGGTAGGATATTAGAATATACGTGAAATATGGTGGGTTTTTGTTTCCTTTTATTTTATTTTTTTGTAAAATTTTGCTAACCATTTTTGAAAATGGTTTTATTTACCTCTAGCTTTTATCCTCCTGTGGAGTCTGAGTTCAGTGCTCTGCCCCTCTCCTGGGTTCACATCACAAGCTTTCAGTTCACACACATATGGCATCATCCTTGGCAGATGATACCAGCAGAGGTACTGCCTCCTGAGTCACGTGATGTACCGGATATGCTGGGCAGGTGATCATCACCTCTCTGAATTCCAGTATGAAAGATAGGAATGATCATAGTTGGAAGATAAAATGATATATTCTTTAGGGTGTTTACTGAGGTACCTGACATAGCAAATGATCAGTTCTAAGAACACAATTATTATTACTATATAATGTTATATTATATTACTATATATTCTTAGGAGAGATATTCATTTTTGAAATATTTACAAAACTGTAAAAAATAAGAAATATTACAAGACACAAAAGGTTTAAGTGCACAGTCACATTCCCCAACTTGTGTTTGGATAAAGTTCAGCAGTGAGAAAGTACAATGGGCACTGCCTACTTGCTAAGGCACAGGCATTCTTCCCTTTCAACCCTGAAGACTATAGCTCTGTCTTCAGGCTTTAGTACATGTGTGGGTATTTTATATTCCACTGAAAGGAAGAACCAGCTCCTGTATCATTGCAGTCATCTGTGGGTGTTCTATTGACAGGGAGCACCTGCATCTCTACGGTCACCTGTGGGTGTTCTAGTGACAGGGAGCACCTGTATCACTGCGGTCACCTGTGGGTGTTCTTTTTGTTGTTGTTGTTGTTTTTTTTTTTATTGAAAAAAAAATCCCTGCTTCCTCCCAGCCTCCCATTTCCCTCCCCCTCCTCCCGCCCCTCTCCCCCTTCCCCCCACTCCTTTCTCCTTCCCCCCACTCCTCTCCCCCTCCCTCTCCAGTCTGAAGAGCAGTCAGGGTTCCCTGCCCTGTGTAAAGTCCAGGGTCTTCTCCCCTCCATCCAGGTCTAGGAAGGTGAACATCCAAACTGGCTAGGCTCCCACAAAGCCAGAACATGAAGTAGGAACAAAACCCCATGCCATTGTCCTTGGCTTCTCATCAGCCCTTATTGTCTGCCATGTTCGGAGAGTCAGGTTTTATCCCATGCTTTTTCAGTCACAGTCCAGCTGGCCTTGGTTAGCTCCCAATAGATCAGCCCCACTGTCTCGGTGGATGGGCGCACCTCTCGTGGTCCTGACTTCCATGCTCATGTTCTCCTTCTTTTCTGCTCCACATTGGGACTTTGGGAGCTTAGTTAAAAAATGGGGCACTGAACTGAACAGAGAATTCTTAACAGAAGAAGTTCAAATGGCCAAAAGATACTTAAGGTCATGCTCAACCTCCTTAGCGATCAGGGAAATGCAAATCAAAACAACTTTGAGATATCATCTTACACCTGTCAGAATGGCTAAAATCAAAAACACCAATGATAGCATTTGCTGGAGAGGTTGTGGAGAAAGGGGTACCCTCATCCATTGCTGGTGGGAATGCAAACTTGTGCAACCACTTTGGAAATCAGTGTGGCGGTTTCTCACGAAATTTGGGATCAACCTACCCCTGGACCCAGCAATACCACTCTTGGGAATATACCCAAGAGATGCCCTATCATATGACAAAAGCATTTGTTCAACTATGTTTATAGCAGCATTATTTGTAATAGCCAGAACCTGGAAACAACCTAGATGTCCTTCAATGGAAGAATGGATGAAGAAAGTTAATTTGCATTTTAATAAATAAAGCTTGCCTGAAGATCAAAGAGTGAAACAGCCCCACTGGTCAGCCTTACAGACCAGGCAGTGGTAACACACACCTTTAATCACAGTAGCTACACTAGGTGCTATAGAAACCGAGTGGTGAATGCTTTCAGTTCTAGTGGTGCACACCTTTAATCTCAACCCTAGGGAGAAATATAAAATGGGAGGAGACAGTTCACAGACAGTCTCATTCTGAGATTTCTGGAGGCAGGATTGCCATTTCAGACTGAGGTCAAAGTAAGAGCCAGTGACTGGCTGCTTTGCTTTTCATATCTTCAGGTTAAACCCCAATTTCTCTCTCTGAGTTTACAAATGTGGATACCCTTGTATTTGGGGCAAAGATGTTCAGAGCTAAGACTTCATCTTGATGAATTTTCTTTCAAGATAAAGGAAATATGAAATGTTTTAAGAATATGAAGTGTACTTCTCTACTTTTTTATTAATTTTACTTTGAAGTCTATTCTGTTAAATATTAGGATAGCTGCACTAGCGTGTTTCTTGGGTCCATCTGATTGGAAAATCTTTTCCCAGCTCTTTACTCTGAGGTAATGTCTATCTTTGATAAGAGGTATGTTTCTTATGTGCACCAGAATGATGGACCATGATTTTGTATCCATTCTATAAGCCTGTATATTTTATTGGTGAATTGAACCCATTGATACTGAGGGATATTAACGACCATTTACTGTTAATTCCTGTTATTTTTTTGTTGTTGGTGGTGGTAGTGAAAATGTTTTGTGTGTGTGTGTGTGTGTGTGTGTGTGTGTCTATTTGTTTCCCTTCTTTGGGTTTTGATGGTGTGAGATTATTTATTTTTTGTGTTTTCATGGGTGTAGTAAACTTCTTGGGGTTGGAATATTCCTTCTGATACCTTCTGTAATGCTGGATTTGTGGATAGATATTGTATAATTTGACTTTGTCATGAACTGTCTTGTTTTCTCATTCTATAGTAATTGACAGTTTTATTGGCTACTGTAGTCTGGGCTGGCATTCATTGTATCTTAGAATATGCAAGACATCATCAGTCCAGGCCCTTCTGAATTTTAGGGACTCTGTTGAGAAGTCTAGTGTGATTCTAATAGATCTACCTTTATATGTTATTTGGCCTTTTTTCCTTGCTGTTTTTAATATTCTTTCTTTGTTTTGTATGTTTAGTATTTTGACTATTATGCGGCATGGAGATTTTCTTTTTTGATCCAATGTTTGTTGTTTTGTAAGCTTTAGAAAAATTTTCTTTTACAATTTTGTTAAATATATTCTCTAGGTTTTTGAGCTGGGATTCTTTCCCTTTTTCTCTTTCTGTTATTCTTAGGTTCAGTCTTTTCACGGTGTCCCAGATTTCGTGAATATTTTCTGTTAGGAATATTTTAGATTTAACATTTTCTTCAACCAATAAATTTATTTCCTCTATGTTGTCTTCAGTGCCTGAGAGTCTGTCTTCTTTCTCTTGCATGCTGTTGGTAATGCTTGCATCTGTAGCTCCTATTCACTTATCCAGATTTACCATTTCCAGGATCACCTCCATTTGTGATTTCTTTGTTGCTTCTATTTTCATTTTCAGGTCTTGAACTGTTTCCTTCACTTGTTCATTTTTTCTTGGCTTTCTTGATATTTTAGGGCTTTATTTATTTTATTCAACTTCCTGTTTGTCTTTTCCTCAGTTTCTTTAAGGGATTATTTCATTTTTTCTTAAAGTCCTCTATCATTTTCATAAAGTTATTTTTAAGGTCATTTTCTTATGCTTCAGTTATGTTGAATTGTCAGGTCTTGCTGTCATTGGACAACTTTATTCTGGTGCTGCCATATTCCTCTTTCTGTTATTTATTTGTGTTCTTACCCTGGCATTTACATATCTGGATTTGGGATGATTATAGGTCTAAGTGTTGATTCCTGCATTTTTCTTTGTTGCATGGGTGTTTTGCTCCTCGATTTCCCTCTCCTCTCTGGTCTTCTGGCCTAAGTGGCCAAGGGTTGTGGTGACAATCAAGTCTTCAGACCCAGTAGGGTATTTTTGCTGGAGTTTTTAGGACCTGGGGTTGATATATCTGGCCTCTGGTAAAGCTGAAGTCTACTTCAAATGTTGTTGGATGAAATTTGGAGCTGGTAATGGGGGATAGGGTGGATAAAGTATAGGGTTGTTGGACAGGCTTAAAGAGGTTGCCCTAGGATCAGCTTGACCTCCAGTAATATGGAGCCCAGGAAAAGGGGTGCAGTTTGAGGTTGTTGGGCAAGCTTTGAGGAGTGTTAGTGGTCAGTGGACAGTATTTTACCTGGGATCTCTAGATCTGGCCTGGCCTCTGGGGGCTGAAGTATTCTTCTGAAGTCTTAGGTCAGGACATGGAGCCAAGGAAAGAGGTGAAGTCTGTGGGGAGTGTTTTTTTTTTAAATTGTTATCTTTTGGTATCAAATTGATGAGGGGCAGAACTATATGACTTATTTTCATTGTCAAATTGACTGGATTTAAGTTCACCATGGAATATAACATGTTTATGAAGGTCTTTTATAAAGGCTGGGTTGAAGAAAGGAAAGCAGGCCTGAATATCAGCTCCTGGATTGAGCAAAACAGGGGAAGTAGACTGAGCGAGGAAGCATTCACCTCTCTGTGCTCCCTTACCCCAGATGTATTCTGAATACCTTACATTCAAGCCACCATGCCATCACTATCGTGATGTTCTTCAGCTCTTCTGAAAATTGAACCTAAACATACTTTTTCTTCCATCTGTTGCTTTTGTAAAGTGTTTGTCACAACAGAGAGAAAAGTAACTACCATAGCATTTTTTTGTAAATGCTTGAACTTGCATTTCTGCTCAAATAAGATATAGCTATTTTTGCAAATGAAGAATTCTCACCATTCCCAAATGTGAGATGCTCCTTTCTAACAGCAATTTTAACCATCACTGGATGTAATAACTCCTGCATCTTATTTCAGTTTTCACTGATGATTCTGTTATCTTTAAAGTATATTTGAAATTTAATCCACAGTAGTTTGTATCCAAAATTTTAAAATTGTTAGAGAAGCAAATGGTTCACATATAAACAAATACATGCAATAAGCAAATAGAAAACATGTAGAAATAATAAAATTGTATGAGGTGGGATTTCCCTCTGTGTGCTGTGAATACCATTGGTTAATAAAGAAATCTGCTTGGCCTGATGGTAGAGTAGAGTTAGTTGGGGAAAACTAAACTGACTGCTGGGAGAAAGAAGGCGGAGTTGAGGAGAAGCCATGCTAAGGACACATGCCAGATAGAACCTTGCCGGTAAGCCATAGCCACAGCCACGTGGTGGTACACAGATGAATAGAAATGGGTTAAATTAAGATGTAAGAGCTAGCCAATAAGAAGCTAGAGCTAATAGGCCAAGCAATGATTTAATTAATACAGTTTCTGTATGGTTATTTCGGGGCTGAGCAGCCAGGAACAAACAAACGGTTTTCTACAACAGTTGTATTCCTGTAACTGTTCAAATGACTCTAACCAGTATTTAATTATTTCTTTTTTCCCACCACCAGTTTTGTATTTCTTTCACATTTGCAGCCAGGACTTTAGCTAGTTGAGGTTATTTACTTGGAAGAATGACTTGAATGTTAATCTCCAAATGTCTGAGTTATTAATTAACCTGTAGTTTTTGTGTAGTCATTTAAGTTTTTATATTGTGTGTGGAGGTTCTTAAAGATACCCCAGAGTTCAGGTGGACATTTCCAATTCAGCAGACTTGTTGTTGTGTCCCTAATGCAACATTCTCTCTTTATGTAGAAAGAAATCAAAGTACAGTGGAAAAAATCCTGAGTGGGAGTTATTAGGGTAGTGATGAAAAGAAGTCTCCTTATACAGTGTTTCCTGAGGTAACATAATCTAGTTGTGGGGAGATAGTGTTATATTCTGGTCTGTGATTTAAAGCACAAGGTTTTATCCTGCAAACAAAATAGCATCATTTTTAGGATGCTTCCAACTGGTGTAGTAATTGAGTTTTCCATAAGCCATTCTTCATCCCATTAAGTCTACCTGGCTCTAGGTGATGTCACCTGTTGTGAGACCAGTTACTAGCACAGACATAAGCCCCTAGCTACATTTACTTTGCAAGGAAATGAATTTTTTCATCAGAAGCAATGCTGTACAGAAATTTATGGTAGGAATCTGCCTTAGTTAGGATTTCTATTGCTGTGAAGAAACACCATGACAACAGCAACTCTTATAATGGAAATATATAATACAGAAAGCTTAGTTTTAGTATAATGAAAAATGTTTAATGCATTATTATTATGATTGGAATCTTGGCAGCATGCAGGCAGACATGGTACTGGAGTGGTAACTGAGAGTTATGCCTCTTGATCTGCAGGCAGGGGAAGGGGACTGTATGCCACAATGGGTATAGTTGAGTATATAAGACCTCAAAGCCTGCCCCACTGTGACACACACTTCCTTCAACAATGCCTTACTTCTTAACAGAGTTACTTTCTATTGGCCAAGTGTTTAAACATAAGAGGCTTTTGGGTGCTATACCTACTTAAATCAGCACAGAGGTTAAAGCATCCCTGCCGGCTATGAGTGCTGATGCTGACATAAGCTCGACAGCACAGCAAGTCGAGAAGATAGGTTTCTTGCAGGGAAGATAAATCTTTGTTTACTAGTCACCCACAGGGAGTGCATTTCACTCATCTTTAGTCTTTGACTTTGGCAAGCTAGGCAGTTGCATTAGCCAGATCATCTTTGGTAAGGGAAATAGATATTGCTGAGTCCTCCTTTTCTTGCAACTATGGTCATTTTGTTTACTGGTCCACTTAGCAAATGCTAATATGGTTAGAGAGAGGTTCATGTCATGAGAGCATGGTGCCTACACACAAACTACTTTTAAGAGTCTTAGCTTCAATAGATGCATCTAAATACAAGCATTGTCACAATCCAGGTCATTATGAAATTTCTTCTATAGATGTTACTCACTCCAATGTGCTCCCATTGTCTCTAATTTTCTGAGACAGAGTGATCAAACAAATGCTTATTAAGTTGTGCACACAGGGATGAGTTGTGTGGGAATACGACCAGTAGCCCTTTGATGGAAGTCTTAACCTCTTCCCATTCCCAAGACCCAACTATCACCTCTATTGATGGTCTTGGCAATGAAGGCACTATCAGGGGCTTTGTTTGAGTCTTTCCTTCCATTATGCCCCTCACACTCTACTTCTAGAGTCAGCATGAAAACAAACAAAATCTACTGTGAGTTGTACTTCAAGCAAGTCCATCTTTTATCTGATTATAATACTGTTAGCCACAGTATTTTAGGTTTCCAAAGTTATCAATTCAGGACTATTATGTAAAAATTTTCTACAAGTTTGAATATTTGCTGTGGTCCCAACACAGCCAAAAATGGTCTTGGGATTCTTCTCATTGTATATCCTTTCAACCTCAGGTAGAGGTCACTTTTCAAGGTTACTTGACTTTTCCTTCAGTGAAGAGTTTGGGGTAGAGGTGTCAATGAACAGTCTAACATGATGGCTGGACCTATTAAGTGTCTTCACTGTAGTGACTCAAGTCAGGCTTTTGGCCTCAGACCTAGAGTTTATTACATCTGTTTAAAAACACGTGAGTAAGTTATTAGTCTATTTAATGTTGGAGAACATCATGATCAATTAACCAACTGGTAAATGTATGTGAGACAAATAATTTCAATTACCAGTATATCCTTGCTGCTCTGTGTGATAAACATTTACACCTTTCTGGCTAAGTGGTATTACTTGTCTTACTTACTTAGACACCAGCCCTAGACACACTTTTTGACTTTTGGCTCTTATGCAAAAGCTTGTACAAGCCTTGTGCAAACCTATTACACGCTTTGGAGTATACATTCTTCTCTCTCACATTATACTGTGTGTCCTGGGCCTTGGAGAATGGTGAGACTTGACTTTAATCATGGGTCTTGTGCAGCAGAGTACAGTGTGTATGTGTCAGTGTGTGTATGTGTGCGTGTGTATATGTGTGTTTGTGTATTTGGGAAATAAGCATGTGTTTTTAAGGCTTCTTTCAAAGATGAAAATACCCAAAGATTTTAAGTAACTTTTCAAATGTTAGAAAGCAATCAAAAAAGCTCAGCATGACATAGAAATTTGAAAGTTGGACCGTGTGGGTTCAAACAAATGTCCCCAAAAGTTTCAGAATTCTATTATTTCCTAATCAATATCCTAAATCTTTTGATGTAGGCCAAAAGTTAAATGGCCAAGAGTGCCAGTTTCTAAGTAGTCAAGGGTATTACAAATATCAGTCCCAAGTCATAGGCCTTGGAGTGAAGCACATCAATTGCTCAGCCTGCAAGGCCCCGATTCAGTGTCTCCACATCACAATCAACTGCACATCATTGTTTGATAAATTACAATGTTGTCCTGTGCTGTGGGTTACTACTATCCAATTTCACTTTGTTGATAAGATCAATGCTTTAGTACAAGAGTGTGATCAAATCAATCTTCTAATCTGTCTTTGGAGATGGAATAACTTGTACTACCAATTACTTATCAGCTAGTTTCCAATAAAAAGACAAACCACCTAGGAAAATTTTAATATAAAACATCATTCAGTATAACAGGGGTTGAACCATGAGAATCTACAAATATTTAAAAAGAACATTGAAGAACATCTTAGAACTGCATTCAAGTATCTGAAGGAGAAACAGGCTTGGAGGAGGTTCTCCTTGCTGAGCTAAGATTTAGACATCTCTGGAAGTCTCCTTCAGTCAACTTACCAGGTTGCACTGGTACCAGGCAAGCAGTCTAAGGTCTGTATTACATGGAACCAGAGCTCATCGTCAGCGGGCCATCATATAGTGACTACCTGGTTAGGGTCACAGCTGCTGTTACACTTTGTCCTGCATGCCCTCCAACAGTGAGTGAGGCTACTGTAGTCTCTCATCAGTGTTTGGGACAGGTTAGAAGCAACAAAGAATTCAACAGCAGTGCTCTGGTGCAGAGTATCTCCCTCTGCACTGCCCAGCAGCAGCAGAGTTTGCTTCATTGTCTTTGTAGTGCTGGGAAGACTGTAGGTAAAGTGCTCACTGTACAAGTGTGAGCACCAGAGTTTGGATTGCTAGTTCTCAAGTAAAAAGACAGGCATGGTGGCGCACACACCACAATGGTAAGGACACAGAGACAGTGGATTGCAACACTTAAATGTCCAGTCAGGATACCCAATTGGTGAGCCCAAGGTTCAGAGAAAGACCTTTGTTCGCACAAAAGATGGAGAGTGAGAGAGGAGGTCACTTCACACTCCACATGCGCATAAGCCACACACAGATTTCCTGATCTAGGAAACCTTACTAAGGCCTTAATATCATTACCACATAAGCAAGGAATAATTGGCAGATTTGGGCCTGAAGACTTGACCCTTTATGTTTCTTTGCTTTCTTTCCCACACTATATCTTATCTAGTGTGCCTTATACAAAAACATGTACTGTGGCTGCTATAGTTTTCTGAGTTTGATGATAAAAACACCCTAAAGTGGAGGTTAGTGAAGACGCAGATGGAAGGAATTAGTTTTTAAAATACTGATGCAATTTCAGTAAGTGATATTGGGAATAAATCTGGTATTGCTAATTTCATTGTGATCTTAATTTTTCCTTTTTTCCATTCCCCTGTTCTGTAGCACAGATAATGCAATTATAAAAAACTTGAAGACATCTTTTCCATTGCTTCTGATTTGCAGTGGCAATGATTGGAATTTAGCCCAGAAATACTGTCACAATTACCTGGCTCCCTGGTGGCCTGTGGAAGTGTTATCAATTTAACAAGAGGGATTCTTCTAATACTGGTTGCCCATTTAAGTAGGTCCCAGTGGACAGATGGGGGTATGTGCCAGCACAAAATCTTCGCTTGAGCTTGCTCTAACTCAAATCACTCATTAAGCCTTAAAGGAATAGCATGTGTGAGGTCATCTTAGAGTCTGGGAAGCCTTTTCTGTGAAATTGTGTTCTAATTTCAATTGCAAATAAGCATTTTCCAATTTCAGACTTAATAAGCAATATAGTTTTCCAAGCAATGAAAGCCAGGCTGTTGGACTCCCAAGCTGAACCCCTGTGAGAGGCAACTGCATAGTAATTCTAGTGCTGTTTATTCAGTAGACTATGTCCGGCAAACCTGCTGTGACAGACGAACAAAACACAACAAAAACCTTTTGGGCTCAGGTCTGCACGTGGATGTCCTGATTCTCCTGCCAGTGAGAACTTAATATACCTCCCCTTCCTTCCCATTGTCAGGTCCCCACACTGCATCACTTGGAATTCTTCGTTGCAATCTAGAAGTATATGGCCATCTTAAGTCCCCAAAATAATCTACTAGAGGCTCACTTGGACTCACATAGCTAAAAGATGCCTGGAGGTCTGGTGTGAGCAGAGGGGCAGTACCACGTGACTATGACTCTAGGCTCCACCATCTCCTATAACTGTGTAGATGGTTCTGCCCATCTGTGAGATCACATGTCGTTCTCTGTCACTGCAGAGTGTGAGCTCAGATGCTTTCCCTTGGAAGGAAGGTTCTCTTTCATCCCAAGGCCACATGGAACAAAGAGATTGGTAGTAATCATAGCAGAGAATTAGGCACTGACCTGGCCAACAGTGCTGACTTTCCCCCCAGCAGTTTCTATTTTTCATAGCTTCTTTTGGGTGACTTCCCAATAGAGGCTCAGGAAGTGTTCATATATAAAAATGACTAGTCTAAGAAAATTAATATTTGATCACTCAGTCAGCAAACATACTTTCCCTATGGCCAAAGCACACAGCCCTGCTTCAGCTCACTGGAGCAATCTTGTGTATCTGTGAACATGAATGGGCGTGTTCATGTATTTGCAGATACATGCGTGTTACAGTTATTTTTGCATGTGTATATATGTGGAAGAGAGAAGGACAACATTGCCATATTTTGGATGCCCTCTATCTTTTTTCTTTTCTTTTTCTTTCTTTTCTTTACTTTCTGTATTTTTTCTTTTTCGAGGTAGACTGTCTCTTTGGCTTAGAAATCAATACATACGGAAGGTAAACTGGCAAGTAAGTCTATAGTTCTGCCTGTCTCTGTCCCTTCAGCACATGGATTCAAATACAGCACCATGCCCACCTTTTTTTTTTTTATTGTGAATTCTAAAGGTTGGATTCAGGTCCTTGGGTGTGCAAAACAAGCATTTTGCAGATTGACTCACAGTCCTAGTGCAAATTAAACCCCATTGTTCTCTAGTTTCATCCATGCCTGCCATGGTCCTTTTAACCATCTCAATCTCACTGCTAGATTTCCTTTAACTTATGTAATGAAACCAGTAAATCATCATGGTTATTTCAGTGCTGGAGATGAAACCCGAGGCCTCACACATGTTAGGCATGCTCAACTCCATCACTAGTCCTTCAGTTATCAAGTCTGGTACATGTCATCAGGGTCCTTTTCCTACGGCACTCTCCTTTAACCTTTCTTCCTGCGGTCAAGCATTGGTTGCTTGAGAATTGACTTAAATCTCTGCTCTAGGGAGGACAGGGAAAGGAAATAGAGGCACCCAGTTATATTTCCAAGGTCATATTAAACAGCCCTAGGAGGAGATGTTTAAAAAGATGTTGCATAAACGTATTCCAGAATTGATGTCAGTGACTTGTGCTTTCTCTGACCCCTGCCACTGGAGCATAATGGTTTTAGTGGAAGGAGTCTGTTAGTTAAAATGGCAGTGTTAAGCACTTGGGCAGGCAGCCGTAAAATAAGGAAGAGTACAGGAGCTTCACTTGTCTCTGGCTGTGTCTCTTACCAGCTACATGAGCCATTTTATTGCTTGTTGGAATATATAGCATGCATAGATAGATATGCACACACATGTGCACATGTCTGTGCATATGGAGAAGTAGGGGGCAGCAGTCATATGCATGGACTCTGAAATAGATGGAACTTAGATTAAAATCTTGATCCATCTTAGCTGGAAAACATTGATGGAGTTACCTTCTTCAAGCAGTAATTCCCACAAATGTAATATGGGAATAATTTCAGAGCTTACTTTCATGGCTTTGTTGTAAAAAATTAAAATTATGTAATCAAAGCTGGGTGAGTGTCTGGGACAGGGCAGCTTCCTGATAATAAGTAGTAGCATGTGCATGCACATACTTGAATTATCTGCTTTGTGATCATAAACATTTCCTTTAACCCCTCTGAGCTACCTTTGCATCTGATGTTAACCTCCTAGGTTTGTTTTTATGTTTTTAAAAAAGGTAATATTGATTGAATACTCCATGTACATTAATTCCATAATTGAAGTCTCTGTATTATTGTGTTAATACAATATAAAATTCCATACAATGCAAGATCCCCTATGGAGCTGGGGATGGCGAAGCATGCCTGTACTCCAAGCAGGTTAGGGACTCCTGAGTTAGAGGCCAGTCTGAGATACATGGTGAATTTCAGCCTAGCTTGGGGTATACTGTGAGAGTCTATGGAACACCAAATAGGTGTTCCTTGCATTGCAACTAGTTGGAGGACTCTCAGCCACATATTCATTTCACCGTCACCTCTTATTAAAATGCCACTTGGGAAGTACAAACCTTTCATTCTGAAGCAAATCAAAGGTTAAACAGCAAGTCACCACTGTGACTCTGCAATCAAAAAGAAGTTCAACCCTTCAGGCTGTGTTTATGAGAAAGAGCAGCAGCATACAAGTGAGCGTTGCCTCATTCAACCGACACTTTTCTATGGAACTTTGAAAGCCAGTGCACTGAAGCCATGGGCACATTTGAACTCTCCCTCCAGGTAAGAGAGGACACAGACACACATAGACACGTGGATTGAGATAGAAAGTGAACGCATGCTTTGGAAAGTCTGAAACGTGTGGGACCGTGCAACTTGAAGTGGTTTGTGAAAACTTGGAATAGATGAAACTTAGCCTTCAAGAACAGACAGACTTTTGCATATATGCTATGGTTGTGTAGTTTGGTGTTCTCGCAGGATTCCCAAGAGTGGGAGTGGGAGCTGTCTCTAACTCTTTTACCTGCCTTTGGGGCTCTTTTCCTCCTACTGGGTCACCTCAACTAGGCTTGATGTGGAAATATGTGGCTGGTCTTATTGTAGTTTGTTATTCTGTATTTGATCAATATCCCTAGGATGCCTGCTCTTTTCTGAGGAGAGATGGGAGGGTGGATCTGGAGGAAGGGAAGTTGGGGGATGTAAAGATTGGGGTAGAGGACATTACGGTTGGACCGTAACACATGAGAGAAGAATAAATAAAAGGGGGGGAAAGAATAGACACAAAGTAGGAGTTCGCTTTCTAATAAAATCCAAAGTAAAATAACACAAGTCTCACCAGGAGCAACAAATTCACTAAAGTGTGGACACTAGAAAGTTGACTCCCCTGTTTGTGAGTCAACTAGATGCCAGTGAGATGATCGAACCCCATTAGTCTAAACATGAGTGAGGCAGTGGCCCTCATGTTTGATTGTGATTAAAAATGTCTCAGTAGCTAATGAAACTGACAATTCTCAGGGTGTTTACTTGGGTCTTCCCACCAGACAGACACTAGCTGAGGTCCAATACTGAGCAGATTGCACCAAGCATACGATTTCTGTGCGGGTGTTTTGGTGATCATACACAGAGTAGTACTACTTGAGAAAGGACTCTAGCACCAGAGTGTGAGTGAATATAGGGGAGCCATAGTCACTAGGCTACACTAATACACCAGATCCTAACCATCTATCGACCATAGTCCTTGGAGTGCACGGAACAGAGGGGTTCTCTAAAGACATAAACAGTCCCGGTATAGGGATCACCTGTCTCTTCACTTAGATGCCATTTATCATGACAATCCAGGGCAATGGTTTCATTTGCTGGGACAGTCCACAGAAATACTTGTCATTGGTGTTCTTACTCAGAACCTTGATGGAGGAGGGTCATCTTTCTTCTGTTGTTTCATTGGTTAAGTAATAAAGAAAACTGCTTGGCCCTAATAGGACATAAAATTAGGTAGGTGGAGTAAACAGAACAGAATGCTGGGAGAAAGAAGCCGAGTCAGTCAGTTGCCATGATTCTCCCACTCCAGACAGACGCAGGTTAAGATCTTCCCTGGTAAGCCACCTCATGGGCTACACAGATTATTAGAAATGGGTTAGATTAATATGTAAGAGCTAGCCAATAAGAGGCTGGAACTAATGGGCCAAGCAGTATTTAAAAGAATACAGTTTCCATGTAATTATTTCTGGTAAAGCTAGCCGTGCAGGCGGCCGGGTGCCGGGAACGTAGCCCGCCGCTCCTATTACAACAGAGTGGCGCCCAGACGTGATGGACTAAATCCACTTAAAAACCTGAGAAGGCTTAAAAATAAGGAAAAGAGAGTTTAACACAGCTTTTTGCTGTTTGTGGGTGGCGTGCCGCAGAGAGAAATTGTCCTGACTCAGCAGCAGGAAAAAACTGGCTGTTTTAAAATGCCGGCTTTCTGGGCTGTGCCGCCATTGCGATCTCTGTCTGGCTCCTGTGGGAGACAGAGCTTTTGAATGGAGCATTTGGAATAAAGCTCTACGGCTTGCTTGATGGCAATGTGGACTACTGTGTGCCTGGAACTGTGTGTGGCTCAGGGGCACCAAATGGCTCTGAGGCAGGAGTGGTTTGGCTCAGCTCCGCCATGCTGAACTGTGCTGGTCTCAGGCAGGAACTACCGTAATTACTGTGATAACAGCGCAGTTAAGGTTTAGACTGGGCAGGACACAGGCGGTACCGTATTACTTGTGCATGGTACAACTTAAGTTTTTAAGAAGTGCTTAACATTTTAAGAAGTGCTCCTGGATAGTAAAAAAATTACAGATTCACAATAGAATAGATTTCAGACATAAAAGACCTTTTATGGATCACAGTGTTGGATGAATGTATGTAGGCTTGGGAGAGAGAAGAAAAAGAATATAGAAAATAAAGTTAATGTTAAAAAAAGGGTAAAGTCTTTAAAGAGACAGAATAAAGTAAACTGATAGAGTAAAAATAAGCTATGTAAAAATGGAAAATTCACAGAGAGTCTGGATTCTTTGTATTATTGTGTTTTCTTTAAAATTTTTGACTGTGAAGGAGCTAAGTACAGAGAGACATTTCATTATATGGGCTGCTAAGCTGAACCTGCACATATGTTCTAAAGGTATCTTGACTTCAGAATTTGGATCTAAGGACATGATGCTTTGGAAAAGTCCTTCTTTTGTTTTCACAGAGGATGAGACTCTATGGATTTCTTCTATTCCAATTTGGTATGATAGACCACGCCCTCCTGAAAGGTTGCTGTGAACACCCTCAAAAAATTACTTTGCTCAACTGCCAACTGAGATGAACCTAGCACACAGGTTATCCCATAAAAGACCTGAATAACAGTGCCCCCATTCAGCAGGAAGCAGTTTGGAGAGAAAAAAACTGTGCCCATGTTCCCAAATATTGTTTATAAATGTTCTTTTACATTTAAAGGGGGATATGATATAGATATGAATAATTTACATTAGTATGGATTTTAAGGTCAATTTTGTTGTATGTATATGTATTTCTAATATTGATTAAGGTATTGTGATTGCATAGTTCATTTAAAAATGTAAGGTATAATTAGAAATATAGGTTGTTAATGGATAATCAACAATAGTCAAGCTTGTAGTCATGTTAGATTTTCTAGATATATAGAGATATATTTCAGTTAGATAGGCATTCTTCATATCTTTCAAAGACTGCAGAATATGGCATTTAAATGTTTTAATAACTTAGGGTTTTTCATGACAATGAGACAAGTCTGCTCCTGGCAGCACCAGCTACTTCGAGAGGAAGATGGGCATCAAAGAGGATCCTTATGGAGTTGGATAGTCATTTGGGCAAGAAACTGCTCTTGCCTGGACTGTTGCATAAACTGGACACAGAGAACCCGCAGAAAGAGGACTGCTGAACTTGCCTAAAGATGAGATGGTCTTTCGGGGTTCCTGATTCATGAAAGAGTCTATGAGACATTCTGCAGGACACAGCAGAAAATGACTGAACTGTCTTTGAAATTTCCTGCTTCATGGAAATGTCTGCTGGATACTATGGGCCTGAAGGCTGAAGATGGATGCCCTAATGGTACAAGAGAACTTTGGGTGACTGTCCAGGCAGCGAGATGTCTCTGTCATTTCTAGAGTTTTGGATTTCTTGTTTGCTTAGGTATATCCTTCTGGAGTCTTTGATGGTGTTGAAGAATGGATAGTTATAGTTTTCATTAGTTATGATAAAAAATAAAGTAGATATAAATATTGTAACTGTAATTTTTACTTGATAACTGTTTTGTTATGTAATTTTACTATGTTAATGTTAAAGCCTTTCTTTTTTGTTTAAACAGAAAAAGGGGAAATGATGGAGGAGGGTCATCTTTCTTCTGTTGTTTCATTGGTTAAGTAATAAGGAAAACTGCTTGGCCCTAATAGGACATAAAATTAGGTAGGTGGAGTAAACAGAACAGAATGCTGGGAGAAAGAAGCTGAGTCAGTGAGTCGCCATGATTCTCCCACTCCAGACAGACGCAGGTTAAGATCTTCCCTGGTAAGCCACCTCATGGGCTACACAGATTATTAGAAATGGGTTAGATTAATATGTAAGAGCTAGCCAATAAGAGGCTGGAACTAATGGGCCAAGCAGTATTTAAAAGAATACAGTTTCCATGTAATTATTTCGGGTAAAGCTAGCCGTGCAGGCTGCCGGGTGCCGGGAACGTAGCCCTCCGCTCCTATTTACAACAGAACCTGTCCCTTTAGATATAAGTGACAGGGCACATTCCATGTGGTTCTCCTACTATCTTCCTAGGCAACCACTTCTAAATCTTAATAAAAGGCACAATTCACTGTCGTAGTTGTCCTTTTATACAATGATCTGGTTTCCATGATGCCTTAGCTCTTGATATAAACACTTCCTTTTGGTGGTTATCTATCAATCCATATAAAATCACCAGGTTTTTCTGAATACCTGTGAAGAATGTGCTTCAAACTTTGGTGCAAATTATGAGTCATATAGATATCAATCATTTTTCACAAGTCATGACAAATGTATCCATCTCTGCATGATTTTTAGAGCCAATCTCATCTAAATACAAAGGCAAAGCCTCAAGGTTTTTCTTGCTAACAGCATCCTAGGTTAAACCCACAATGTAGGTTCTTAGGTCATGTCTTAGAGATCCCCTCATCTCCATCATGGTTGCTCTACACTGCTTGGGCACAGGTTTGCGGGTGGGCACTCCAGTTTCTCACAGAGACTATAGCTGTGACCTGAGCTACTTCCAGTTATTCAAGACTGTGCTTCTCAACTTCACCACAGCCTGGGTCTTGATCTAAGCCAAGGACATCATCAGGATCTGCATGCTGCAATTTGCCTCTCTTTGAGCCAGAGGCCTGCTTGGAGTAACGCCATTTTAGAATTATTTAATAGCAATTTGGGCCTGGTTAACCATATATGTTGATTTTTAAGGTGTTATCATTTTAAATTCTGATTTCCATTCCAAAATAATTAATTCCTAGCACAAGCTCAAACTTTTACCACCTCTTTCCCTTGCAAGACCATTATGGAGATTGCTCCTTATATGTCCAGCTCCCCTAGTTAGGACCCCAGGGACCATCTGTAGTAAGATCTCAGGACCAAAATGTTCCTCTGAGTATGTACAAAGTGCAACTCATTAACTTCAGAACATTTTCCAAAGTGTGTTGTCACAATAATTTCAGACTGCACATAAATGAACCAAAAATCGCTGGTCAGCTCTTCCTTGATGTTAAACCTTTCTTATTGCTGCTCTGCAAGATCTTTGGATATGTCCCTTACTTTATTTATCAGAAGAGAGAGATAATATTTTTCTAGGGAAGGTGTATATTATGATAGAATTACAGAACAAGTGGACATTGCCAAGAATTGTTCTGAACTTTGACAGGAAGGTACCACACCACTGAGACTCATTATCACTTTACAGTGTGCACAAGGGAAACACATTTGCACTGTCACCTTAGGGGCATGGAATAAGCAGCCACTTTATCAGCACCTGTGATGCTCAGCTGCAGGCTCTCTTCAGAAAAGCAGTTGCATTATGATAGCCCATCAATCTCAGCTCTTGGGCAATTGGCTCCCACCTATGCTGATGTGGGAAATCAATCATGATCCTTAGAAGGCAGAGCAACTCTTTCCAAAGGTCACATTCAACAACTGCAGTTGCTTTCTTCCAGGAGTATAAAAGGCATATCTCTGGGTTCTGCTTGAGTTCTCCTGGCCAGTTTGGAAGAAGGAATAATGGAGTTCATATCATTGGCAGTGGGGAAGTCAAACAGAAGGGCCGATATTTTCAAAAACTGTCACGTATGTCAAACGGAACTTAGAAAAATGGAAAATTATGCAATTTCAAATTTCTCACAGATCTGCTATTGGTTCAGTCTAAAGGCAAATTCGACACATCTCAGCTTCCTTGCACACATTGATTTTTGACAAGACTACAGCATTCCACCTCAGCATATACAGCCAAAGGAGCCCCATCCCTGTGGTTCTATCATGCATGGCAAATGACTGACAATTTCTGTAGTTTTTCTTCTTCTTCAGAACATATACCCCATATATCCCTATTTTTCATTATTCCTTGTAAAATAATACAGAAATACAGCTGGATTGTTGAAACACTTAGCTTAAATTCCTACTTCAATGCTTTTTCCCTCCAGTTCATATGAAAGCTCCACACCTCAGATCTACTATTTGCCAGGAGTTTCTTTCCACACTCTAGGGAAAAGGTTTCTATGTCCATGTAGATGAGAAAGTTACCCAGGCCCACCAAGATGAAATATGTAGAACACTCAAGGTCATGTGCTATCTTTGAAGGTTGAACAAAGTTCGACAGATGCGGGATTTCACTCTTTCCCATCCCTCCTAACTGACTAAACTACTGGTTTTCTCCAAGAAAGCATTTGTTGTTCTATACTTTCCTTTTCCATCTCATTACGCACCTGCATTAGTCAGAGTTCTCTAGAAGACTAGATGGGATGATCAGCTGTTAAAAGGGAATTTACTAGATTGGCTTATAGGATATTGTACCCATAGCCAAATAATGGCTGTTTCACTTTAAAGAGGCTGAAATCTAATAGTTTGTGATTCCACAAGGATGGATGTTTCAGCGGTCATAGTCTAGTACTAAAGACCTGGAGGACTCTAGTCTCCAATAGAAGCCTTAAGAAGCTTGTTCCAGTACCATGTGCCTTAGTTGCTTTTTTATTGCTGTGTAGAGAAACCATGGCCAAGGCAACTTATGAAGAAAGAGTTTATTGAGACATAGTTTCAGAAGGTGAGTCCATGACCACCACTGTAGGGTGCATGGCAGGAGGCAGGCAGGTATGATAATGGAGCAGCAGCTGAGAGCTTACATCTAATCTATAAGCATGATCTGAGGCTCATTTTCTCCAATAAGGCCACCCCTCCTAATCCTTCCCAAACACTTCCACAACCTGGGGATGAACCATTCAAATATATGTGACTGGGCAGGGGAGGGGGGTCATTCTCATTCAAACCACCATATCTGTGAAGTAATACTGCAAGGCAGCAATGGAACAGATGAACTTGTGTTCAAGAGTCAAGGCAAGCAGGCAAAAGCAAAGTTTCCCTTTTCCATCTCTTTTTATCTGGGTTGCCACTGGAAGGGGCCACCCACATTTGAGTGAATCTTCTCACTTTAATTAATCCTATAAGTAAATCCCTCCCATGAGTGTCAATGGTTTGCCATTTAGTTGACTCCATATCCAATCATGATGATGAACAGGAATAAGAAATTCTCTGCTATTAGAACCTTGCACCAGCATCTGTGGTATAGCCTAATTAGGCTTCTATAACAACATGCCACATACTGGATATGTTTAAAAATCCAACTTTGATAAGAGTGTCAGTGCCTAGTATTATTGTGTCTTGTTATGCTGTGTTTGGTTGATATCCCTGAAAGGCCTGCTCCTTTCTGAAGGAGAATAAAGGAGTGGATCTGGGGCAAAGGGGAGGTTGAGGGTGTGGAGGGAGGAGAAACTGCATTTGGGATGTGCCTTATGAGAGAAAAACAAAGAAATATAAATTATTTTTCCCATGTAGTGAAGGCTGTGAAGCTGTCTGGTAAGGGAGCATCCTCTGGTTTGCAGATAGCTTTCTGACTGAGTACTCACACAGTCTGGTCTTAGTACCTGGAGAAAGACTGCACATGACCACAGACTGTAACTCTGGGGGACTCCTGGTTCTCATTCTTGGGTGGCAAGTACTTTACCCCCTGGGCCAGTTCCCTAAGCCAACTTCTCTTCTTTACTAATTACTTAATTTGTCTGCTTTTCTTACTGTGTCTAGATATAGAACTCAATAACCTAGCTCTAATTTGTCTCTTCTGTACTAGATAGACAAGTCTTCTTCTACCACACCTCACTCTCTTACAGTCAGTCCTCAATGCATGGTTTTGCTCTTTGTTTCAGATTACCTGGTTTAAATGTCAAGATGCAAGCCTAAACCTTTGATGTTTGTGAATCTTATATCTGCCTGTGCTTTCTATTGTTCCTGGTTCACAGTTCACAGAAACTTGCCTCTTGAATGAACTCCACTCCTTTGGTTTTGCTCCTCTCAGAGTCCCCCCACATACACATCACCCATTTTGCTATTTTCACAGGCTCATTACTAAAGACCTAAAACTGATTCTCTAAATTTATTCAGTCATGCTTTGCCAAATTCTTTTGACTTGCTTTTCACCACAAGCCTTGCTGCTCCAAACCAGTGTGTTTGTATATCCATTCTTGTCCTAACCCTTTCTTACTTCAGAGGCCAAACTGCCTTCAAACGCAGAAGTCTGAATCTCTGATATTTCAAGCAGAATGTTTTATAGCAGTTGCTTGCAAGTGTGCGACAAAGGAAAAAGCCATTAATTCTAGAGTAACATGACGTTGCAACAAAAGCACACGAGAGCAAAAAGTGACAAAGTATTTTCTGTTCTCAAACACCCCATCAGGAAATGTCTGGATGGAGATCCGGTTCCTGAATCTAACCCTGAAACCCTGTAGAGCACACACATTCTACAGGAGTCTGACCTTGGAACAGTGTGTAGGACACGAGGAGCACATATTCTACACATGAGCCTGGTTTTGAAAACAGTGTTTAGGATGAAAACAATGTAGAATATCCCTTACCTGGTGTTGGTCTGATATAAATTATTCAGAAAGTTTCTCCTGTTTTGTTTGTTAGTTGAAAAGCAGATGAAATAGTTGGTTGATTTTGGAATACATATCATTAAAAAGCAAAAGAACTTTAAATAACCAGCACCATTCTGCCCCCAAAAATGCTTACATTGTGAAAGTCATGTGAGAAACGATGCTGACTTTTTGAGAGCAGATTTACCTTCATTTTGGGGTGCCAACTCATCATTAGGAAAGGCAAGCATGTTCCACTTGTTTGCTGCACAGACCTGCTGATATTTTTTTCAATACATAATGGGCTTCATGTAGCAGGTGATCAATACATGTGAGCCATTTGATTCCTCCGTTTCAGTCTTGCAAGTAGAGAGAAACAGTGGCCTGTCTTTCTTTCCCCACTTTGCTTGATCAGGCACAGGGGTGCTGCTGAGACCTCATAGGCCACTGGATCCACAGCATGGTGGTAGATCAACCTTCCAAGTTAGGCAGTACTGCCTGAGAAGCCTGGAGTGCTAGGGACACGCACACTCTTTCTCATTCAAAGACTGAAAGCTTGTCCAATTAGGACTAGAGGAAAGTGCCTGCCACAGGGAGCACAGTTCAGGAGAACACTGCAACGATGAAGAGCTTTAATAAAGCCACTATGTTGTAGGTCCTAGATAAAGCTCATTATCCCAGGTGAGGGAAAAATGCCCCAAAATCTCTCAACTTCCCAACTCCGAGCAATATTCACCCCAGATCCTCTTCTTAAATTTTTATTAGGGCAAAAATAAATGTATATTCCCCTTGTAAGTTGCCCTGGTTTTGTTGAATTGGAACTATTTCCTTATAAAAACCTATGTCTGTTTAAGTCTCAGAATGAGCCACAAAGCCCTTTAAAATATTCAGTGTGTATGCACTGGAGAAATAAAACCTTAGTTTGGGTCAATGATTTTGATGCCCAAGTCCTAAACTTCTGCTTCTGGACCAGGAGTTCCAGAGACTAATTGTGGAGATTGGGTAGACGCTCTCTCAGATTTTAAAGGAGGGGTCTTGGAGAGGGTTCAGTGGGTAAGGATCCTTGTTTTATGAAAATTGGATCAGAATTCGGACCCTCTTGTGCCCGGAATCCAAAGGAGTGAGAGCAAAGAGCTAGAATGATTGAAAAGCAGCTCCAGGTTCAGTGAAAAGTGACTAAAATGGAGATGCTCCTCTGGTTCCCAAACTCTCATGTACAGACAGATATAGACACAAACAAGCAAAAGGTTCAATAGAGCATAGAATGGGCTCCACACGCATCACAGGGGTGAGAGGAAGCATATAGGGAACATGCAGTAGAATGTAAATGAAATGTTTCTGGTGTTTACAATCACAGTCAGAGCGACTCTCCCATTCTTCTGATAATTCCATAGTTTTTATCACTCTTCTGAAAAAAAAAAGAGATATTTTGAAATATTTGAAATGTTCCCTTTCTCTATGGGAGAACTTCAGCACACATTTGGTGCTTATGTTCTTCGTTGTGTCCTGTAGAGATAATGTCTACCTTGCACAGACTCATAAATATAGTTTAGTTAGCACTAGGAACATTTAATGCTTTGTAATTAATGTTATTACTATGATGGTGCTTGCCTACTAAATTATAGAAAAATGTGAAAACCTAGGCAGTATTTATGGAAGATAACATGTAATAATACATCAAGCACTAAGACAAAATGCAGGAAGCCCTGAAGGGGATATGGAAAAAACAGAATTGCTTGGAATGCAAGGTGTTATGCTCTGCTTGGGGAAGACAACCCTATTGACTTTGATCTCGAGGTCCACCAGTCTAACTGGGACGTGAAGAAGAGAAGTGTTCCTTTAATGATCAGTTCTTTTCTCCAGTAGATAGATAGCTGTATTTCCAATTTATTTCTATGTATGACCAAAAAGTAACTCTTGTAGGGAACTTGATAATACTGGCAGAAACCTGTGCCCCTTGTCTAACCTGGTCTTGTGTTGGTGCTAGGATACAAACATTTTTAATTTCTCAGAATCCTGGGAAAAACATTGCCTGCAACAATCCCCAGTTCTCCAGACAGAAGGGTGTGGTACCACAGACCTGTCTAGGGTGATAGAGTTGTTTTGGTAAGAGATAGCTGAACTAGTATTTCAACTGGATGCCAGGGCAACCGGAAATCACTAAATAAGCACCTACTACACCCATATAACAAGGTGTAGCTTCAAGTAAAAGCAACTGGAGGTCAAAGGTCAAGAGTATGATGAGAGTGCTTCTTTTTCCTCAAGAAGCCTATTACTAATACCATCTTCGAGATGCAGATCCTGAGCCTATAATCTTGTTTCTTTTTACATAATCTCATTTCTTACATCTGTCTGCAATAAATACTGCCCAAGTCTGTCTTCTACAGGGTCAACCTAACCTCATGGTATTTTCTGCTTTCTTTTTTTGTCTGACAGGCTCAATGATCTCTTCTATAAACAAACCCTGTATTGCCGATAGCTCCATGACAGGGCATTTTGAAACTATCCTGTTCTCTGTCTTCTATGCCATATTGTATGCTTAGTATGTTAAGTGTGGATATCTTCAGGGACTCTTTAAATAATAGCAAGAGCCCTGAAGGATATCTGATTGATGTACCTGGAGTTGGTTCTGGTAAGCCACCCTCTTCCTCAGCTTTCATCTTGATGTCTGAGAAGTCCTGTGGTACACAGATGATAGAAGTGGGCTTTTAACAAGGCAGACTCCTGTCGCAATGAAGGGCCCTTTGAGCTTCTCATTAAGAAAACTAGACTTTAATTCTACAATTGCTCAGAGTGTGACATGGATTGAATGTTTCTTCCTTCTGATATGAACTTTATTAATAGAATCCGCTGTATCTCTTCCAGATGTTTCTCTGTTGTCTTCTGGTTCAGTTAGATAGTAGGTAAGAATGGATTCTTTCTTTTTTGTTTTGTTTTTGTTTGTTTATTTGTTTTTGAGACAAGATTTCTCTGTGTAACAGCCCTAACTGTCCTGGAACTAGCTCTTGTAGACCAGGCTAGCCTCAAACTCACACAGAGATCTGCCTATCTCTGCCTCCTGAGTGTTGGGATTAAAGGTGTGTGCCTCTACCTCCCAGCTGTAAGAATGTATTCTTAAAAATAGCAAGCATAAAAAAAGTCAATGTTTATAAACACCATATTGCAAAACCACTCTGCAGCCTTTCAAATTCCATGCTTGAATGCCATGTTGACGTCAACAGCAAGTTTGCTGTGTTCCCAAAGGTGGCACTGGCCTTTCAGATAGAGCTTTCTATTTCTTGGTCCACTGCATTCCCTGTGCATCGGCCTGTGTCTGCCTCTCCAAACACAATCAGCTTTCAGCATTGTTTAGAGTTGCTCTTTGTGTTTGACCATACATTGGCACCAACTCACAAATGTTCACAAGCACAAGCTGCATGGATTGGACATTAGACAGTTTTGGGGATGCAAAGATTCCTAAAGCCCAGTCTCTAAATTTAAGAAGTCTACAGTTGCTCTCAGGGTGTACTGTAAGGGAAGACAAAAACCAGGAGTTTCATAAAGAGTATTCTCAGGATCAGTGACTGAGAGTTTTTGCTTCCGCTCCACTAACTGGAGTGCAGTACATATCCTCATACAGAAACAGATGGATATGGAAAATCTGTTTTTCCACAGTGTCTCACAAAAATGACAGGGATGTGCTGGCCATTTCATGTGCCTTCTGCTGTATGATATTTGAATAAAATATACCAAGGATTGTAAGTGAGCATCTCTAAGAGACCAGAGAGGAGGCAGCCTTTAAACTTGCTCATTTGGGGGGAAGTGATATTAAAATAGAGCCTCAGAAGGTGAGGGCACGGATAGACAGAGTCAAACAAAATGGAGGAACAATGTTAGGTGATTGTTGAGCTATGCTTTAGGGGAGAAAAGTAGAGATGCTAAGTTGAATTCCATAGTTTCACGAAATATGGTAAAGTACAGAACTATAAACATACATGGGGTAGATTTATAAGGTTCTTCCACGCCATTAGCATGCAAATTCACTTTATTACACTGTGGGAAGCTATTAAAGGTTTTTAATGAGAAGCTTTGACATGGAGAGAAATTCCTCTGGTAGCAGAGAACAGAGGAGACTCTAGTGGGTGACTTCACAAGAAATGCACTTAAAAGAGAACGGCATGCTGGGCATTGATTCATGTCAATAAAATGATAAGGATCACCATCAAGAACAGCCCCATTACTTAGGTGCTGTTGTTGTTGCTAAACAGGAGATCTCTGCCCCAAGGGGGTCTCAAACTCATCACGTAGCCCCGATACTTCAAATCCTTCTACTTCCATCTCCCACGTTCTGAGATGGTATGGGTCTTAATCATGTTCTGCTGCTCTGAAGAGACACCATGACCAAGGCAACTTACAGAAGAAAGTTTTTAAATACGAGCTTGCTTACAGTTCAGATCTTGAGTCTGGTCATAATGACGGGAATCATGGCAGAGGCAGGCAGGTACGTTGCCAAAGCAGTAGCTGAGGGAGTACATCCTATTTGTAAGTTGCAGGCAGACAAAGAAAGGCTGGACCTGGTGTGGATTTTTAAAACTTCAAAAACCATCCCCAGTAACACACCTTCTTCAATAAATCCACACCTCCTAATACATCTCAAAACAGTGTATTAATTAGGGACCAAGCTTTCAAATATGAGCCCTACTAGAACCACAAGTATGTACTGCCTTGCACTTCATTCAGTACTAGATATTGAACTCAATCAGCTTTTTGTTCATGCTAGGCAAGGACTCTTCCATCTACCCTAAATAGGCATTTAAAAAGATGTTTTGTTTTGTTTTTGTCAAGTAAAGAGGTATACTTAACCGTCTGGTATATTTGATTGTTACATCCTTCTGGTCCCAAATGGGTTGTTTTGTAGTTCAAGCTGGCATGAAATCTTGGCTAGGGATCTCTTGAAAAGGATCAGTGCCCCTAGTTATCAGTTTTCACAAGGCAAGAGAAGCAACTAACATTTTTAGAAATTGGTCCCAGCATTTGAACACTCTTTATCAGTAGCATATTACAAGGGATCCTCATCTCCATCCTCAGTACTATGACTTTTCATCTCCACATCCTATCCTCCAAGAATGTTTTGCTATTGTTATTACTGAAGTTGTTTATTCTATCTCAAGTTCTCACAGTCTTAATTATCTTCTGCCCCATCTTGTTTTCTGAGAGTGCAATTGCTGCTCTTTCCAAGAGTGTTCATGATCAAGAACTGAGGAGCACTTCCACGTAAGTGTGAGCTCTGCTAAGCCTTGGACTCTTTCTGGAAATTCCTCCAGCAGATGGGGTCTGGGTATCCTTGAAATACATGTTTTCTCCAGGATACTCCTTAACATTTTGAACTTTCCCTCCAGTTCACTCTCTTTGACACCCTGTATTGGTTACATTTCTCTTTGGTATGGTCAAATACCTGATAAAGGCAAAGGCAACTTAAGGAAGCAAGGCTCTTTTGGCTTGGATTTTGGCCCACTGTAGCGGTGTGGGCATGGTATCAGGAGTGAGAGCTGGCTGGTCACATCGCATCTCTAGTCAGGCAGAAAAAGCTGAGTGCTGGTGCCCAGCACACTTTGTTGCACTTCTCTTTGAGTTCAGGGCCCCAACCACGCAGTGGTGCTGCCCATGCTTGTGGTGGCTATCTGCTCCTCAGTTAAGCCTTCTTGAAAACATCCTGAAATGCCTCAGAGAGTGTTTCCTGATGATTCTACATTCTGTCAGCAACATTTAACCATCACAACCCTTCCACCCCACAGCTTCTCACCATTTTCAATACAATTTTAACATCTGCTCCTTTAGCAGTGAGATCCATTTATTGTCAGTCTGCTATTTACCTCTCGAAAGCCACCGTCAACAGTTCTCTAAGAGAACTCTAGTACCCATGAAGATCTTCTAATTCACTGCGATCTCTTTGGGAACCGCCATGCATTGTGTCATATGATCTCATCTTCTTTGTTTGTCCCCTTAGCATGTGGCACCCCAGTGGGGCAGTAGAGAGTTCTTTCCTCTTCAGCTGTTGCAGTCAAATACAGACAAGCTCCTTGCTTCTTTCTACCTGCCCTCCTATGGGTTGCAGAAAACATGTCCATTCCAATACCAGTCCCAGGACACTGGCAGGCATCTCAAGCCCTTTCAGACTAAATATGCAAATTAAGTTCAGTTGTACCCGAGGTTACAAGTATGTTTCTCTATCACCACACCAGCCTCTTTTTTGCAAGGCAGTATTTTAGTCTACACTTTGTGCCACACATACATCCTGCTTTAAACAAAGCAGGATGGTCCCTAGTGTTTTACCTGAATTTCTGTCAACAATGCCTAGATAATCCTGCTCACTTAACACAAACAACAACAAGTTTATGAAGGATGCTGAGCTGCTCTGTAGGCTGCAGAATCTGCAGCTGTGTGTTAGTGCTCAATAGTGCATCTGCTTTGCCACTTTTCTCTGGCTTCTTTGCCCTTTAGAGAGCATGAGAGGAGGGAGAACGCTGCAGCTGTTACATCTCCAAAGCTCTGCAGAGGGAAGTCAATGGCTGCTATGCTCTGAGGTTTCATATCAGCTGCAGTTCGCAGCAGCTGGAAGGGAAGCTGTGAAAATTTTGACTGTGGTGATTCAATGTTATGAGGTTTTAAGTCCGTGTCTTTTGAGAAAACATGAGTGGAACACAAATTGCTGGCTACACACTTACATCTCTGCAATCGTTCAATGCTGCTTTTAAGGGAAAAATTTCCACTTCACAGGGACATGATGCCGCCAAATATGAAGCTTGCTGTTCTCATTTGCATGGCAGCCCAGATGCTTTTCCAGCCTCGGCGCTTCTGAGCTTGCTGTTTTAAGTAAAGAAAAGGCAGAGGAAACCATGTGTCTCTCAAGTTTTATATAAATTGAATCTATAATATGCAAAGAAGAAAAGCAGGACCTTGTCTCTTTGTCTTAATTTAATTTGTCTTTAAATGAGAGAGTGCAGGTCTGGATGAAGTGACAGTATGCTTCTTTGTTACCTTTCAAAGTTATTCTCATGTATAGGATTCTAGTTTCTGAAATTTTCTAAATGTGTGCTTGTGTGTGTGTCCAAGTGTAAGCACACATATAAAGGTGTGTGTGTGTCTGTGTCCATGTGGAAAGCAGAAGATAATCTTGAGTGTCATCCCTTAGAATACCCTCTTGAAGTGTGTGTGTGTGTGTAGATGGAGGCTGCTTGTTCATTCCCATTGCCCAGACCCGAAATAATCATACAGAAACTATATTAAATACAATACTGTTTGGCCAATAACTTAAGTATATTTCTAGCTAGCTCTTACATCTTAAATTAACCCATTTCTATTATTTTATATTTTGCCATGAGGCTCATAGTTTACTGGTATCCCAGGCATCTGTCTCCTGTAGCAGCTACATGGTATCTCCCCGACTTTACCTACTTTCTTTCTATATTACTTCCAGCCTGGCTATATTCTTCCCCGTTATAGGCCGAAAGCAGCTTCTTTACTAACTAATAGTAGTAACACATATTCACAACATACAGAGGGAAAACCCACATTGTGTGTGTGTGTATGTGTGTGTGTGTTAGAGGGCAATCTTGGGTGTCATCCTCAGGTGCCATCTACCCTCTTGAGATGTGTGTGTGTGTGTGTGTGTATTGAAAGAGGTTTCTGTCCCACCAGGTCCCACAGCTGTTTAATCCCAAATAAACATACAGAAGTCAACATTAATCATAAACTGGTTGCCCTAGTAGCTCAGGCTTCTTATTAATTAATTCTTACATTTTACTTTAACCC
Source organism: Neodon shergylaensis (assembly GCA_025134845.1). Lineage (NCBI taxonomy): Eukaryota > Metazoa > Chordata > Mammalia > Rodentia > Cricetidae > Neodon > Neodon shergylaensis. The sequence goes on along the minus strand of JABTXL010004539.1, from coordinate 3,272,760 downwards.
ATTATTCTTTTCTGTGTTAGCCATGTGGCTTGGTACATTTGTCAGCAAGACATTCATATCTTATGTCCTCTGTGTCTAGGTGATGACTGCAGACTGAATCTTTCCTCTTCCCAGAATTCTCCTGCTCTTGTAGCTCCGCCTCTGCTTCCTGCCTGGCTACTGGCCAATCAGCATTTTATTAAAAGTAACACAAGTGACACGATAAAAGACCATTGTCCTACAACACTCTCCCCTGATTAAAAAAAAAAAAAACAAGAACTCTGAATCGAATCTCCTTTGGTTAGCTTTTCTCCTGACCATTATGCATAAAAACTTGTATCCAATGTTCTAAAGAAAGGCAAACACGCATAGTCCATTTTTGGGGAATGTGGGCATAGTTTTCCAGGTTACTTTTTGCTGAATGGGAACACTGATAATCTTATGAGGACCTAAAGAAAATTTAAGATTATGATCAAATCCTGACTGGAAAATTCTGTGAGGCTTGATTATCTCAGCTATCAGTCTTCAAACTGTTCTGGATGCAGGACTCAGAGGAATCTCCAGCAGAGGTCCTCTGAAATATTGAATCATTGGGACCATCTCCTCCTATTGGAGATTTCGGGGGGGGGGAGGGTTTCCTTGATCTAACCTGATTTTTCTTAGCCCAGAATGAATCCACAGCCTTTCATTTCCCGTGGAAACAAAATCAAAACCTGTTCTCCAAAGTAACATACCTTTTGACCTAAATTGGGAAGTCAAGGTATTTTAAAAATATATATGTTGGATCAATCCAGCAGCATTTATAAGCAAATATCTCTTAATAGCTTTTTCTCTTTCCTCAGCTATCAGCCAGTTTAAAGACAGCACAGTAGCATACAGTATCCAGACTCTCTGTGTATTTTTCATCCTTACATGGCTTTATTTTAAAATCTTTCTTTTATTTTTATTTTTAATTTTTGGCTTCTTGAGACAGGATTTCTCTGTGTATCCTTGACTGTCCTGGAACTCACTCTATAGATCAAGCTGCCCTTGAGCTCACAGAGATCTACCTGCCTCTATCTTCCAATTGTTGGGATTAAAGGTGTGTGCTACTACTCCCAACTCCTCTCTTTTTTATTTTACTGACTTTATCATTTTTCTTTTCTCTCCCAGGCCTATAGAAAATTTTAAACTGTAAACCATGGATTGTGTTTCTTTGAATTTTTTGATTGTAAAGAAGCTAAGTAAACAACATATATACTTTAAAGGTATCTTGTTTTCAAAATTTGGATCAAAGGATATAGTGCTTTGGAAAAAAGTTCTTCTTTTGTTTCTGTGGGCCCATATTTCATACAAAATATTTACAGGCAGACTCACTGGCCACTAGGCAGCTGCAATCCTGCCAAACAAGCAAGATAGCCACCTAACAAAGGCGAGGATGTATGGCTCCTTCTCCTTTATTATAATGTAGAATGCCTGGGGAGAGTTGTTGTTTCCAAGGCTGGTGACTTAAGTTGCAAGTGTTCAGCTAGACTCACGTCCCCCAGAAAGAGAATATTAATGAGTATCCACCTTGGTTTACCTGGGGGATAAAAAGTGTTTTGTATAATAAATGTGGGTAGATCTTCAGGAATGGAGAAGCCTGAGATGTCCTTCCGAGATCACTATGTGAACTGTGTGGCATTATTTCTCATGCCTCCATACAGGTCGAATTAGAGAAAATAGTTTCTCTGTTGGGGCACCCTGGCCCTGACATGTTTCCACAGAGGATCAGAACCTGTGAAATCATTCCAGACTAATGTGGTTTGATGGACCCCCTGAAAGGTTGCTGTGATCACCTCCCAAAAATTACTTTGCCCAACAAATAGCAGGAAATAGTTTGGAGAGAACTATACCCATATTCCCAAATATTGTTTATAAATGTTTGATTACATTTAAAGGGGGATATGTTATAGAAATGACTACTTTGCATTGGTATGAATCTTGGTTTATTGATACAAATTTCAGGTTAATTTTGTTATACGTATATTTCTGCTCCTTATTAAGATGTTGTGTTTTCCCAGCTCATTTAAAAATGTAATATATAATTAGGTTAATAGATAGTCATCTATAATAGTCAAGCTTGTAGTCATGTCAGTTAGGTTTTCTAGATATATAGAGATATATTTCAGATGGATAGGAATTCTTCAAATCTTTCAGAGACATTCAGAATATGGCATTTAAAAAGTTTTAATAACTTAGGACTTTTCATGACAATGAAACACCTCTGCTCGTGGCAGCACCAATTGCTTCAAGAGGGTGATGGGCATCAAAGAGGCTCTGTATGGAGTTTGTTAGCCATTTGGGCAAGAAACTGCTCTTTCCTGGACTGCTTGATGTTATGCTATATGAACTTGGTATGTAGGACCCACAAAGAAAATGACTACTGAACTTGGTCAAAGGTGAGACAGTCCTTTGGGATTCCTGCTTCATGAAAGAGTCTATCAGACATTCTACCAGACACAGAAGAAAGTGACTGACAAACTGCGAATATAGGTGGAACTGTCTTTGAAATTTCCTACGTCATGGAAAAGTCTGCTGGATACTATGGGCTTATAGGCTGGAGATTGATGCCCCAATGGTACAGAAGAACTTTGGTTGACTGTCCAGGCAGCGAGATGTCTCTGTCAATTCTAGATATTTGGAAGTTGTTTACAATGAACTTATTGTTTACTTAGGTAATATTATATCCTTCTGGAGCCTTTGATGGAGTTGAAGAATTGATATAGTTTTCCTTAGTTATGATAAAAGATAAAGTAGATATAAATATCATAACTATAAGTCTTGTTTGATACTTGTTTTGTTGTATGTAATTTTACTATGTTAAAGATAAAGTCTTCCTTTTTATTTAAACAGAAATGGGGAGGTGATGAGGGATTCCCCTATCTATGCTATGAATACCACTGATTAATAAAGAAACTGATTTAGACCTATAGCAAGGCAGAACTTAGCTAGGTGAAGAAAACTAAACTGAATACTGGGAGAAAGGAGGCAAAGACAGAGAAGCCATGGAGCCGCTACCAGAGACAGATGTGCTAAAACTTTGCTGGTGGCTACAACCTCATGGTGATGGACAGATTAATGGAGATGGGTCAAATTAGGATGTAAGCCGGGCGATGGTGGTGCACACCTTTAATCCCAGCACTTGGGAGGCAGAGGCAGGCGGATCTCTGTGAGTTCGAGACCAGCCTGGTCTACAAGAGCTAGTTCCAGGACAGGCTCCAAAACCACAGAGAAACCCTGTCTCGAAAAACCAAAAAAAAATAATTAGGATGTAAGAGTTAGCCAATAAGAAGCTAGAGCTAATGGGACAAGCAGTGATTTAAATAATATGATTTCTGTGTGATTATTTCAGGAGTCTGGGTGGCTGGGAAACAAACAAGTGGCCTCCTTACAATGTGTGTGTGTGTGTGTGTGTGTGTGTGTGTGTGTGTGCGCCAGTGCGTGCATGCATTTCTGTGTTTACGTGGAAACCAGGGGACAATCTTGGGTGTCATTCTCATCTACTTCTCTTGAGAAAGGGGCTTTCATTAGACTGTATCTCACCAATGAGGCTGCACAGGTTGGCTCATGGACCTAAGGGATTTTCTTGTCCCTGTCCTGTTCCCTGTGGGAATTCAAAGAGCTTGCCACCATGTGCTAGTTCATTTTTCAACTTGACAAAGCTAGAGTCATCTGAGGATCTCAAATGAAAAAAAGTATCTCCATCAGATTGGCTTTTAGGTGAACCTATGGATATTTTCTTGATTAACTGTACAAGTGGGAGAACCAAGTACACTGTAGGCAGTGCCATCTTATCTATAAGATAATCAGGTGGTCCTCAGTTGTATAAAAGGGACAGGTGGGCAAGCCATGGAGTGTAAACCAGTAAGCAGTACTCCTCCATGATCTTGACTTAAGTTCTTGCTTCCAGATTCTTGTTTTAAGTTCCTGCTCTGACTTTCTCAGTGATGAACTATGATCAGGAATTGTTAGCCAAATAAGCTTCCAACGTTGTCTTTTGGCAACATAAAACCAAACTTAGACACATTACATGGCATTTTCTCATGAGCTCTGAGAACTGGACTCAGGTATTCATGAATGCAAGGCACAGGCAAGCACTTATCAACTGAGCTATTTCCCAATGCCTCCAATGTATGTTTATTTATCATTTTAGATGCATATGTTATAAATTTAAGGACATTAATAATTGGAAAAGGCATTGAAGACCTTCTGACTCAGAGTATTTACATAAACTGATTACTGTTATCTCTTACCACTAACACACTGTTGCTTCCTGCTGTGGCTTCCATCAAGTGATCTTGTTGGTATTAAACTCTAAATAGAGTTGGAATGAAGCTACAGTTATTAGGAGCAGGTTGGCTAGAAATTTTGCCCCTGCCACCTGTTTCACTCATGACTACAAAACTAAGAACACGGAACATCAACATTACTGATAAAAATAAAATGTATACTTTAAAAAATAATTTTGATGATTGTCTTAAAGGTAAGAAATCTGAGACCAGAATGGGTAAAGTTTTCAAAGCCTTTCTGAAAATCTGGCACTGCATAGAGCCAAGCCCCAGTCCAGATTTACTCCTGGTGCAGTGTCCACCCTACACATTAGAGGCAGTAGCCATGAGCTAACACATTAGAGTCACTGAGCCAGGCCTGAAGCTACAGCAATAGGCAAGTAGGGGTCAAAAACTGTGTTTTGCCTTCATAGAGCTCACGCCTTGATAGCAAATGCACTTGATTGTCACTTGTAATTGAAATCAATCAGGGTTGAATAAGAATAAAATATACTCATGCATATGTATGGAAACATGATACACATTTCTTTGTATAGGAACTAACATTGTAAAAAGACTAAACCATGAAGATGTTTTTCTTGTTTAAAATGAGGTGTTTTTTTTCTCTAAATCTGTGTTTATTCTTATTATGGATGTGTAAAAGAGTCTTCAGTTAATGAAATGCAACTTTAGTTACTCAAGTGCTGAGAGAGGATAATCGACTCCCTTAATGTTGATTTGATGCCTATCATTTGCTACATACAGTGTTAGGCATTAGAAATTAAATACAAGAAAGATGGGTTCTTTACTCTGGAAGGCCCAGGACAGAGAACTGCATGGGCAGACGTGTATGTGGGATAAAATGCTATGAATGCCACAGGAGGAAAACATAGAAAATACGGTGACAGCAAGTGTGAAAGACAATCTAGCAGGTGGGGAGGGAGACAAAGACTTTGCAAGGCAGTGTCCCTTGACTGGGCTTTGACTAGTGTGCAGTGGGGTAGGGCATGTGAACTGCATTGCAGAGAAGAAAACCAGGAACAAATTTCACGTTCCTCTAGTGTCTCTCTAGTGCTCCCTTTGTGTGTGCATTTTGCTCTCCCACGTGAAGCTGTGCACATTCTCCAGGGAAGAACTAGAGGCCCAAGGAAGGCCATTGTCTGTTAGCTGTGTGCCATTGGGATAAAGCACTGGAGAAAAACAACTCAAAGGGCAGAGATATGTGTTTTGACTTATGATGACAGATGCATCATCCACAGTCAAGTTGTGTTTAGAATTTTAGCAAAGCAGTCCTTTGTAGATAGAATAAAGTTGTTGCAGAGGAAGGTGTTCATTTTATAATTTCTGGGAAACACAGTCAGAGGAACAAAATATGACTTTCCAGGGTGTTTTGGTTAGAAAGTAATTGGCACCTGTAATCTCATATGGTACCATTAGCAGTGGCACTGTTGTGGTCTTGTTGGAGGAAGTCTGTCACTGGTTGTAGGCTTTGAGGTGTCCTATACCACCCAGTGATGGCCAACTTTATGTTGCCTGCAATACGTATAACTCTCAGCTACCTCTCCAGTACCATGGTCCTCCTGCATGCCTCCATGCTCCCCCTCACAATGATAATGGACAGAACCTCTGAAACTGTAAGTAAGCACTTCAATGAAATGTTTTCTCTTATAAGAGATGCTGTGGTCATGGTGTCTCTTCATAGCCATTAAAACCTAATTAAGACACAGGGCATGCCCCAGTGACTGACTTATCCCCAGATTCTGCCTCTCAAAATTTCTCAGTTTCTCCCCTCTGCTGGTAGTTCACTCAGTTATAAATCAGTTAAAGCACCATCTGATTGATTAGGTCAGAACCATCATGATACAATCACTTTTCCAAAGCTTGACTTCTGAAAATTCTGAACCTTATGTCAAAGCATAAGTTTTGGGGGAACTTTGCAGATCCTACATGTAACAATGACTTTTCCCCAAAGGTATTTGACCTAGTGTAGCACAGTACCATCCCCCATCTTCTATTCTTTTGTTTTTCTTTTCTTTTTTTAAAATGTTGATCCTCTGGATCTAGAGTTACAGATGGTTGTGAGCTACCCAGTGGGTGCTCGGAACTGAATCTGGGTCCCTCTGGAAGAAGAAGCAGTCTTTTTACCTGCTGAGCCGTCTCACCAGCCCCCATCTTTTGCTTTTTAAAGTAGGCTTTGTAAAAGAATGGAGGGCGATGGGAAATCAAAATAATCAGAGTACACAATAGACTTGAATAAAATGTCATTATGAAATGTATCACTTTGTACAATAAATTTATACTAATGAATTTTTTAAAAAGTAGGGTTTTGTCAATAGACATTAATTAACTATATTAAGTATTCAGAAAAGCTCTTAGTACACTCTTAATCCATGCTAGCTTTTAATGACTGGATCTTGGTGAGAAATGTTAGTGTTAAATGCTTTGGACTTCTGTTCACAGTGGGCGTGTGCCATAGGACATCTCCCAGAAGCCTTAAGACTTTCTCATGAAGATCATGGGCCATTCTCCTCTGTGGAAGAAACAAGAGCAATGCCATTTTGGCTTGAAGACTGTTTGTGCTGCCATGTGGAGAGGGAGTTGCTGTTGGTGGTTGTGGGTTTTTTTTTTTTTTGTACATTTCAAGTTTGCCTCGGTGATGTTTTTCCAATACCACCAAGATTTGTAGGCAGGAAGGGGCTGCTGCCAACAGCTTCCAGTGCTGGTCTCACATTCTCTAGAGTTATGTAGATTCTGTGGCTCCCTGCTTCTTTATCCCTTTCCCAAATTTCCCAGAATAAGTGTGTGATTGGTTTTAGTGGTTGATCTATGCTATCCTTATCACATCTTTTATATTCTTGGTCTGCAGAATATAATATGCTTTCTCTTAAGTTGGCAGAACCTGGGTTGCTCCTTAGTCTTTAAGACAAAAACTCTCTGACTCTTGGCCACTATCCAAAGCCCAGTTTGTGGCACATCTCAGAACAGATTTAGATTCTGTCACACAGTATAATAACTGGACACTATGAAGTCCAAGTTCAGGAGGCAGTTGACTAATTTTGCTTGTAATGGTTGCCTTCTTTTTGTATTTTTACATGCCAAAGGCAGAAACATCTGTTTCTTGGAGCCCCTTACAAAGTATTATGATTTCACATTTGTTTCCCCCATGATTCCTAGACAGAAGCCTTATACTCATTACAATGGAGTTTGGAAGTTAGATATCTGGGAGATGATTAGGTCATGATAGTAGTACCTGGTGAACATATGTAGTGTCCATATGAGGACAGATAGGAGAGAAATAACTCCACTGTGTAAGATCACAGGAGAGATGATAGAGGAAATGATGATCTGTCTATGTGTTACTCTCATTGATTAATAAAGAAACTGCCTTGGCCCATTTGATAGGCCAGCCCTTAGGTGAGTGGAGTAGACAAAACAGAATGCTGGGAAGAAGGGAAGCGAGGCAGACACTATGCCTCTCCTCTCCAGGACAAGAGGCGAAGAAGCTCTGACCCAAGATGGACATAGGCTAGAATCTTCCCGGTAAGCCACCACCTCGTGGTGCTACACAGATTACTAGATATGGGTTAAAGCAAGATATGAGAAATAGCCAAGAAGAGGCTAGAACTAACGGGCCAGGCAGTGTTTAAAAGAATACAGTTTCTGTGTAATTATTTCAGGGCATAAGCTAGCCAGGCAACGGGGAGCCAGGTGGGATGAAAAGCAGGCTTGCCCACAGCTCCATCTACAGAGAGAGATGTCCATCCCTAAGCCAAGACAAATTCTTTACCAGGAGCTGAACTGACACATTGATCTTCTACTTCTTAGACGCTAACATTGTGAAAAACGAGCAACTGTGGTTTAAGCCACATTGTTCATAGTGTTATTCCAGTAACCTAGTGAGAGTAACATAGAAGGCCACAGATTCTATTGACAAGGGCCCCATCTTCACAACCTAATCTGCTTCCCTCAGGTTCAACACTATCACACAGGGAACTAGAGCTTTACCATGTGAACATATTCAATATAAAGCAAAGTGAACATTTTGATTACCTTCTGTCTGGACACAGAGATTATAACTGAGTTCCTCATTTCCTTTGCTCTAGTTGGAAAGCTTTTTACTTTGGTTTCAATATTCTTTTCATTGTTTTATCCAACAGTGGCTCAGATTTTACTTGACCCAAATTATGCAATTCCAACAATGTTTATTTCACGTTATTATTTGCAATAAAAGGAACTACATTTTTCTTAAATTTTTGCATATCTGTTAATGTCCATATCATGGCATGATTGTGGAGGTCAGAAGACAATTGTAAATGCTGGTTGTCCCCTTCTACCATGTGGGTCTTGGGGATAGAATGAAGAGTGTCAGGCTTGGTGGTCAGCAGCTTTACCTGTTAAGCCATCTTGCTAGCTCTTCCTTAAATTCCTTTTAAGGTTTTTATAAAGCTGCCTTTAAAAAATGGTGTTTAAATGCATGCTTTTAAAAAATGAGAAATAAGTACCCTTTTCAGATAGTACATATGAACACACGATAGCTCAATACTTATTGATGTTCCCTACTGTGGGTCTCTGAACACTAGATCCTCAAAGAGAAAATTTGCACCACCACTAGTATATATGAATTAAATATTAACTCTTTGACATTTGATGCTTTAAGCTATGATGAGAGATTGGTTGGTTATAAAAAGATAGTTTAACCTAACCTTGTTTCATCATCAACAGAGAGATGCCATTCCTAATAACATATTATTCCTGGAGAGAGAACCCAGCTTTGTGTTTCATTAAACAGTGGCTCTCAGTTTTCCTTAAAAAGCTAAATTCTTTTTCACAGTACAATTAGCACTGAATGTACAAGAGCTATTCTGAATACAAGGTGTTCTTCAAAGAGTGGTCATTAAACAGTAGCTGTTAGTTTTCCTTAAAATGCTGTAGTGTTTATGTGATGATTATTTTGATATAATTTTTCTTTAACATTTTCCACTTTCTTAATTTAAATTTAACAGTTGCAAAATTATACATATTTATGAGGTATTGTGAAATGTTTCATTATATGTCTATACTCTATAATGTGTAAATTAAGCGAAACATGTATATTCTCAAATACTTACCATTCCCAAGTAGTGAATAATCAAATCTAGGCCTCTCTTTTAAAAGTTTCATATAGTCATTGTACATACTGATGGGTTTTATAGACACTTTCACTCAAATGTATCATGTGTTCTGACCTTATGCTCAATCTTCCGTTCCCCCCATAGGAGTTCCCTTCCTTCTCCTAGGTTTGTTTCTACATTCATGTTATTTATGTTATTATTTAGTTATCTACAAAATAGAGGTTCCACATCAGAAAACGTTGACTTATCTCAATTGTCACAATGATCTCCAGCTGCATCTATTTTTCTGAAAATTACATACTCTCATTCTTCTTTATGGATGAATGCAACTTGAATATGTATATGTCCACATTTTTAGAATTCATTTTTCTGCTGATGGACATATA
>JABTXL010004539.1:3216860-3237926 GCA_025134845.1 Neodon shergylaensis | reverse complement strand
ATTTGGCCCTTAGAATTTTCTTGCAGTCACCTAGATTTAACAGTTACAGCCCGTAAGTAAATACCAGATTTGTCTACAAGTTGAATGAAGAGGCTCTGTAAAGTCTCTCTCACACTGTTGTCTACCCACATAGCTTATTGTGAAGGCTGAAATCAAGACTCCCTTCTTCAGGATAGAATTAACCCTTGAGCCAAGGTACTTGTGTAGAATTTTAGCTCCCCACCACACCCTTGACTGGGTGAACAACTGACAAACCATATTTGTTTGTACAGATTTCATTATTCTCATTTTATGTGTATGGGCATTTTGTTTGCGCGTGTGTATGTGCATTATGCATGTAAGTACATTGGATCCTCTGGAATGAGTGTAAAATGCAGACTAGCCAGGACCCTTTGTAAGGCCAGCAAGTCGTCTTAACCATTGAGCCTTCTGTTCAGCCCCTTGACCAACCATGTTAAATGGCACCATCTCCCAGGACACCACAGACTCAAGACGATGCAGACAGAATAGCTGCATACAACACTGCATGACACTGGAGATGACAAACCTCATGATACTTTTTCACCGTCTTTCCTGAGCTGCAGGTGCAGGACTTCCAGTTGACAGTTCCGCAACCACAGTTGCCCCCACAGCGCTGCACGAGGAGGCATCTCGGGAAGAAGACTGCATTGGTCAACTTCAGCTCCTCCCTGAGATTGACCGAGTGATTCCTGGGAGTGCAACTGTAACGCTTGACGTCATCATTGAGCCTGTCCAGGTCCACTGTGGGCAAAGATACACAGGCAGCAAGTGCATGAGCAGACTTGAGCATAAGCAAAGATTCTGATATCAGATCAATTAATCTAATCAGAGATCACTAATGCAGGTGTTAAATTTGTCCTTGGGATCTTACTATGGTTGGAAAAAGCCAATTTCTATTTTGACCCTACATGACATTCCAAATAACAACAAAATCATTAGCTGAAATTTGAATCCTGGCTCAAATTTCCTATAATCTGTGCATAGCTAACATTTTGAGACAGGTTTCATGTACCCAGGCTTGCCCTGAACTTGCCATATAGCTGAAAATGACTGAAGTCCTGATTCACTCACTTCCAGAGTGCTGGGATGACAGGCATGTTCCCCAAGGCCTTGCCTTGGCACTTAAAAATTGATGCAAAAAGAAAAAAAGAATTAAACAACAAAATGGCTCAGAGGTAAGAAAATGAAACATTTGTCAATTCAAATTAATTTTCTTTATCTTTATCTTAAAAACCAAATAAACACACCCCAAATCCCTGCCATTATTTAAATATAATCTGTATCTTATAGGGGCAACATTAGGATATTTACTCTAATGTTGTCTGATAATTTCTGATATTGAAGTATTTACCTATAAACAATACAAAATAGTTTTATTTTTAATTCCAAAGCCTATCAAAGTACTAGTGAGAATGGTACTGTAGGACAAACAAGATTCATGTGTGTGCACCGAATCCTCCTAAGTGGGGCCAACAGTGCGCATGTGTGTGCATCGAATCCTAGGTGGCAGTAACGTCTTGCTCTTCAGTGAGGATGTGAATTTACCACATGTCTTCTTTCAGTGTAAAGTTGTTTAACCGCTTGGAGCCTCTGTTTCCTCCTCTAAAACATTTAAATATTTAAAATGCTGAATGGAGTGGACCTGTCATATGATGAACACTGGTTAAAATTCTTTATCTTAATTCACTTGATTCTCTCCACTTTTATTTTTACCCCCTTAAAAGTCAATGGTTAAGACAGGATCTCCTGAGTAAATTGGGAGCATGGGGACCTTGGGGGAGGGTTGAAAGGGGGAGGGGAGGGACGGGGAGGGGAGCAGAGAAAAATGTAGAGTTCAATCGAAAAACCAAAAAAAAAAAAATCAATAAAAAAAGTCAATGGTTAAAATAAGGAAAGAAAATGCCAGGTTTTCTTCTCTTTCTCTCTTTATAAGTAATTATTAAGTAGTATGCTGAATGGGGATTACAATGAATTCAGAATCTTATACTAAACTTTCAAATCTAAGTTATTGTGATATTTAGTGCTGTCAGCTGACAGGGTTAATTGATAAGGTAAGATCCATCTTAAACATGGGTGGAAACATCCCTTGAGCAGGAATCCTGCATTGCCTAAATGAAAGATGACGTGAGCCTTAGCATTTGTTGTGGCTGACTCTTGTCTATGGATGCAGTGTGAGCAGAGGCCTCCTCAAGCTCCTGCTGCTGTGACTCCCCACAGTGATGGTGCATAATGTCACACTGTGAGCCAAAGCAAAGCCAACTTCCCCAAGTTGCTTGGTGGTGGGGTATTTATTACAGCAACAGAACAGCAACCAAGACCATAAACATGCACCTGTGTAATTGTTGCCCGAGTTGCATTTTAAAAGGTGTTCTCAGAATCTGCATCTGAATTCTCTGATTGATGAACACCCAAGTAACTTATTGCACAACTACAGTTAGAAGAAAATCCCGCCACCTGCTCTTAGCACCTTACCCTGCGCACCAGCCAGACTACTGCAGGAGAAATGTCACAGATACTAGGCAGGCAATGCCATCCTCAGCAAGCTAGCCTCTGCAATGCCATAGTCTTTACATAAAACTGTTGAAGAGCAGGAAGCAGTCATCTCTGGGGCATAGACCAAATGCCAAGTATGATAGCAAAATGGTTCTGAGAGAAAGACAATTAAGAGAATGCACAGATATGGGCCAAGAGTCCATTAACTCCACACTGTCAGAAAACGTCACTGAGAGTAAGACTGAGTGGCCATATGGCCAAGTGACCCTTGAATGGAAGTTAAATGGCACCGGGATTGATGGGCTGCCCTAAATGCCCTCTCAGATAGACAGCTGTGCTTTGATTCTCAAGGGCAGCAGTTTATTTCTAGCTGTTATGTGCTGAGCCCAGGATGCTGTGGGAACTCCATAAATGCTAAATAATCACTGTGCATAATTTACTGCTGTTTTTTCTTCCTTTGTAAAGACATGTCATAAGTTTAGCTATAATCAATCCAGCTTTAAATTGAATGAACTCTGTCTTGGGAAAGAAACCATTTTTATTGCTGCTAAATCCCTGCCAACAACTGCAAGCAAAAGAGGAAGGATTGCATAAACGGATTAAGAAGTGCAGCAGTCAGCCATTACAAGTGTCACCTTGAGATAAATACTCATGCTGGCCTGTGCATTATTGGGCTGCTAGACCAGGCTGAGATAGAGGGCCAAATCTGCTGCCAGCGATAATGACAATGCGTTTGTCCAACAGGAGAGAAAAGAGATGAAATTAATGTGGGGGTGGGTGGGTTCATGACACCCACAAAGATAAACCAGGGCACACCCACACTGAGCTGTTTCCTCACTCCTCACTGCAGCCTTGTGCTAGGAACTTCCACACATGACCACATTGCTTTGCCCCCATCTTTTTTGGGAGAAAAACGAAAGTGAGGGGAAAATGGTAAAGCTGCAGTTAATACCCTTGCTTTTTTAGTTCATAGCCTCACAAGCAGAGGCCACTGGTGGAAGAAAGAAGACCAACACCACTGGACCTGTATCAGGCTTTTTTAACGGACGCGGAGCTGAAGGTGCAATAGTGAGTGGTCACACACCCTCACATGCAGGGTAGCTGAGCCAATTTGCTGCATGCCTTCTCCACGAGGTTCCTTCAGCAATCCAGGTAAAATACACAAGTCTAGGTCTCCTTGGAGACGCCCCCTTCTCCCCGTGCTGCAGAGATGTTTCTTATAGCCATGCACTGCTCACTTCCACTTCTCGCTGGAAGAGATTTACACGGCTGCCAGTCACGCATCGAGTCACGGTGACAGCTGTGGCACCAGGGGATGGAGGCTGCAGATGCGCTTAGCTTAGAACAACAGCGCACAGGTTCTTCTGACTGGCTGCAGATAAAGTGACAGCCCAGTCGCAGACATTCTGCACCATGTATTGAGTTTCCGGTCAGTACAGAGATGAGTGAGAACTCAAGGCTTCGGGTTTTCCGGCTGGAAGGAGCACTGCAGTGTGAGTTTCCCTGGGGAATGAGGAGAAGGGGCTGCCCTTCCTTTGCCGTTTCCATCTCTGTGGCTGAACAGCAAAAGAGCGGCAAGGATATTCCAAACTTAATTCAAATGTTGATCACTTTCCTCTAGTTTTCTTTATTTCACCAGATATATTTTTAGTATCTCTTTGGCATTAGTTAATAACCGGGTACTCTGCACTGATAACGTTCTATCTAGAAATGGTAAGAAGGTTCCAAGATGCAAACCTCCTTCTGAACATAGTGATCCAGGGTTAGGAAATACCTCCTTGCTACAACCTCAACCCTGTAGTGCAGCCCAAGTGTGCTGTGGTATGCATTCCCTCTGCATTCTAGAAAGAGGATATGAATGGACACCTCTGTCTCATGTCTAATAGATGAGGGCTCAGGCTGGGGCAAAGCCAGCCTGTCTTGTCCCTGACTTTTAGACTAGTAGTGCGAGAAACTGTACCATGTTCTCATGTATGACCACATAAAGCATCCATATGAACAAGCTTGAGTTTCTTTCATCACAGAGAAAAGAGAATCTCTGAAAAATCAAGAATGACAAAAACAAAACCCAAGCATCTCTAGTTCCTCTTTTAGTGATCTGCAGGTTTATTTCCTCTCCCTACTGTGTGGGTCCTGATGGGAGCAACAGACACAGTTCATTTAAGATTATTCTTTTAGAACTACATGACAACCTCCAGTTAAAGCAGGGTCAAGCCAAAGAAAATACACCTCATCTTTATGCCAGATTTCTCTTTTCCTAAGAATTGACATTCAATAACTAACAACTCCATGAATGAATTGAAGAAATTATTCATATTCTTTTAGGCATAATCTTTCCAATCACACACAGAAAAAGAAATAATTTGAACCAAATTATTGTCTCAGATGCTGGGATGCTCTTCTTTCTAACCTAACCTAGAAAGTGGTCTGAAAGGTGATCAATAAGAGCTGGGAAATCAGAGCTGTAGAATCAGCTGTTCCCTGGAGACAGCTGCAAGAAGGCCCATGGCACCTAGAGCCTGGCTTCAAGGATGCTGCCTCTCAGATGTCCACCTGAAGTGTTGAGAAACACAGCCCTTGCTTAATGTGGACCACCACATCAACCTGGTAGGAAGAGCTGTTGAGGGGACACTGATGCTTCAACATAGATTTCTAGCCCTGAGGTGAGAGAATAAGTGAATAAGTGAGTAATTGTATTATTGTAACAAGCCACCAGATGCTCTCAGCTGTTTTAAGGTCCATAACTTCCCCAGGAAAGGTCTATCCACTTCGTGGGATTTACAATCTCACTGGGATTTTTCAGGTGCCCTCTTCTATAAATTATGCCCTAATTGTACAAACTATTTCTGTAGATCAGTCAAAATTGGGAAAGAACCTCACAATTATTTCATAATTTTTAGAAGAAATTAGGATAATTTAAACTTAAAACCATGAAATGTTCTAAATTTCATAATTCCCTTTGTCTACTGAATATCCTAAAGAATAGAAACATTTACTATTGTGGCTATAAAAATTAACCTACAACACAATAATTCTCTCCAGTCAATTGCTGATTTCTAAGGTTCAAAAATATCATGAAGCAGTGTGGTAATGGGAAGTTATTGAGCCCACACTTATATTGGTTTCTTGCATATACTTGCATTGGTTTCAAGACAAGCCTTTACTTTGGATATTACTATCTCCATCTTTCAGATGTCAAGAACTAGTAAATATTCATCCAAGATGTTGTAGGAAATAAGTCTAGATAACAGAATGTTGTCTAGAATTAGACTTGAAGAATATTGACATCATTATCAGACAGGTCTCTGACCCCTGGGAACGCTTCCTGGACAGATGTATGCAGTACATCTATGAAAACCAGGAAGATAGGTGGAAGGATGCTTAGGCACCGGGGGCACTGCAATCCCTTGCCTATAAATGATACGTTAAACAGGAAAGGATGGAAAATTCCTCCAGAAATAGATTGCATAACTATTTATTAACCTTGAATTTTCTTAATGCTAATGAGAAAATAGTGATGGTAGCAGAAAGACATTGGATAATAGAAAAAACTTGTGAATTAAATAAGCTGGTGTATTTCAAAGATGTGTTGACTTCAGAATGGAAACCAGGAGATTTGCTATGTTGGGGAAGGGGTTTCACTCTTGTTTCCACAGGAGAAGAAAAGCTATGGATACTATCAAAATTAATAAAGATTCGGTTTGAAAAGGAGAAACATCTTGAGACAGAGAAATGACAGCTCATCCACAGAGGTGACAATCATATAGGTGATAAGAAAACCTCATAATGGTTGGAGCAGGGTTTTCTGTTCTTGTCTTTGCAGGAAAATACTTATCTTCAAAATGTCAAGAGACCTTGGGCAATTAAATACCTAAAGAAAAAAGATAACTACCCAGAAAGAATTACCAAATAAAGAGTAATCTGACTTATGAGAACAGGTCATCTAAAGGGTCAAATTTCATTACCTGAACACATATCTCTACCTCTTAGTATATTAACAGTCGTGACTCACTTAAAAATCAAAGCTGGCTTTGGAGTTGGACAACAGCTCTGTCCTTCTCTGAATCCAACCATGTTGTTAAGAGAAAAATTCAGAATTTCTGTCTTATGTCAGAAGCCATTTGGTATGAGATAGAAAGAAGAAAGAATTTTGAAAATTTTTTTTCTCTATCATACTTTTCATTGAATATATGCCTATATAAATAATATTTAAGTTTTCCACATTGAACAATAAATTTTTCTGAAGTAATCTTTGAAGTTTCCAGGAAGAAACTGGGCCCCACATCAACGACTCCACCTGGTTCATATGATGTCATGATGCTGACAGTGCTACTTTAAGAATGGTTTTGGGCACTCGCTGCTCAACATGGTTTCAATTTGGTTAGTTGAAATGGTGCTCCTTCTTACAACATACTGGCCAGAACGTCAAATAAGAACTTCAGAAAAATCCTATCGACTACTCAGAGACTATTTGCAATGAGACCAGATAGTAGTCTTGAAACTTAACCATCATTTTACTTTCATAGGATCCCATAGAAAGAATAATACCCCCATGACAGCTGGAAGTAATTTTAGAAGATGATGTCCCCTCTCTCAACAAAGTTTGTCCTCAGAGTTTAAGACATCAATTAGGGGTTGATTCTAACTGGCATAGGGTTGGGAGTTGGGGTGAAAATTATGTAGGCTCAGGGATCTTCTTTAAAAATAAAAAGGGAAATTGGATGGAATAATAGGTAGATTAGTATGAGCTTACTCACACTAATAATAATAGCCATTATTTACAGACAATTTATACATTGATATAGATTCTTGTATATTGATATAAATTCAAATTATATCTCTTATATTGAATATTCTCTATCTCTGTTTACAATATTTGTACACTTATGCAAAGTTATTTTGTCCTATTGTATGCATGCACATTTCTATGTCTGCTTAAGATATTTTGTATATTGATACAATTTTAGGATATATTTATTATATTGCAGTATACATTTCTACCTCTGATCAAGATATTTATACATTGTTACATTTTGAGGTCATTGTCCTCATTTGCTGCACAGTTGTTTTAAGATTGTTTAATATGCTAAAATGAAATTCTAGTCTTTAAATTGTAATAGTATTAAATATTATAGGTCAATAGTCATCCATGTTTGTCATAGTTATAGTTAGACTAATCAGGTTCTTTAGATACAGAAAGATTGTATTCTGCATAGATAGGTAATTTTCAACCACTTCAAAGAGCTGTAGAATATGGCATGTAAATATCTTAGGTTTCTGTTGAAGTGAGACACAATTGCTCTGGCAGCACCAATCTATTCCTGAGAGAATGTTGGGTCCTGAAGACACTCTACTTCGAGTTTGTTCTGTTCTTGGCAAAAGTGGCCTTTGAGGAAAGAACTGCCCATGCCTTGACCACTGGCAAAATGCATGGTGTCCAGACAGGGCAAGCAGGATACAAGAAAAAAGACTGACGAACCTTGCCAAGACACGGTAAGATGGTTTTGAAAAATTTCCTGCCTCTGAAAATGGTCTGTCAGTTACTCTAGGCCTTAGCCAAAGTTGATTGCTCCAATGTTGCAAATGAGACTTTGGGTGATTGGCCAGGTAGCCAGTTGCCTCAGTCATTTGTTGCACATTTTGGAAGCTGCTTGATTGTACTTCAAGTAATATAAATCCCTCATCAGGTCTTCTATGGGGTTGAAGACTAGATAGTCGTAGTTACTAGAAATTAGCCAAGCCATTTCTAATATAAGACTTAGACTCCTTAGGATAGAATAATTATTGAAACATTTAGTATATGTTTCTTCCTTAATATTGTTTATGCTGGTTTAATTCTAATTTTTATACTTAATATCTGTTCTTATTGTATATAGTTTTGTATTGGGTTTAGAACTCTTATTTAGACTAAAGGGGGAGGTGCTGGTAAAACTCCTTAGTCAATGGCCTTTGAGATGCTGGACCAGGTTGGACATGGCCTTGGGTGCCAAAAAACATGTGTGCTTGCTCACTCGCTCTTTCTGGCTGGTGAATTTGGTTCTTGTTCCCCGCTTGTGTGGAGGACTGTGATCTGTGAGTCTGACCCCCTAAATAAAGGACCCTTTAATATTCTTGGTTTTGAGCTAGTGTGGGACTACTCTATTCACATTTCCTCTACACCCTTTCCTACCTTCAAGCCCATGATTCTAAGCTTTAAACACCAATGAATTCCCACAGCTTTGTAGCCAGCAAAGGCAGGTTCATGACATGGCTCTCTATTTAGACAATGTCAGTGAACCTTTTTGAATTTGTTTCTCTTTCTACAAAAACAAGAATAATGATACTCTCATGCCATGTATTTATTTATCTTGAATGAATTTCCAATGTTTGAAGTCCAGGTCCAAATCCCTGCTCTCGGTAGGTATGACCCACATTAGTAAGGCAGACAAATGAGGTCAGACTAAAAACAAAATCACCTTCCGGCAGAAGTAGCTGAGGAAAGAAGGGTCATGGCCACTTCCACCTAAATATCAGAGGGCTGCTGGCCAGGTGTGTTTAGTTTGATTTCATGTGACTTACACTCTTCTCTCAAGTAAAGACAACCAATGAGTCCAGTCTCCCTGCACCAGCAATTCCTGTAACATATATGCATGTATGCAGGGTCATGTCTCCTAAATCTTGGTGATCCAGAGAACAAAAGGATTCTATGTTTGAGAGCTTAAAAAAAAGAAGCAAAGTTTAAGAGAGGAAATGAAATGATCAAAACAGTTCTAAAAAGTTTACGGGTAGGGAGTATCCATCAAGTTTCGTACTTGGAAATTCTTCTGTAAACTTTTAATGCGTGTGCCGATTATACAGCCACTAAAACCTGACAGTGTTTGGAGACTGTGCATGACACTCTCCAGATTATTGCATGACCTCAGATCCTTCAAGGGGATTTTACAGAGCTCAGAGAAGAAATTAGATCTGCACAGACTTTTGCCAGCGATTAATATAAACAGCAAGCACCATTTGTGGACCTGTGGCTAGGTATGGGTGTCCTGCTACTGTTACATCCTTACATAGCTTTGCAAAGTGTAGATACCGTGATAGCTATTTTACAGTGGAGGAAACAGAGAATCAGTAGGATTTCTCCAAAGGTACTGTTTTAAGATTTGAATTTGAATTGTATCACAGATTCACATGGCTCCAAAGTCTCTTTTTATTTTAATCCACAGCATTCTTCTTCTTTTTTCCCCTATATTTCAGATTTGAGGGCAAACACTTTTTATACTGTGACAACTTTTATCTGGTTGGTGTTTACCCTGTTTCAGGAAGTGACTTGTTAGAACAGAAAATCTATTGAGGTATTTGGTCTCCAGTGCCTTTGAGTGCCCAATTTACCCAGAAGGCTGCAGAAACTACCATCTCAAGCCTGGCTGGCCCAGTGTTTCACCCAGGGATTAAATAACCATCTAGAGAAAGCTGTAAGCACTTGGTTTCTCAAATATTCACTACCTCAGTACATTTGGGAACTTCATGATGTGACACATTCATTACATCTGATTTTCAGCTTCCTGTGCCCATTATTTACCTTACTTTAAAAATCAATGTCAGATGTTTCTGAGATTTGAGCACAATGTTATGAAAAATGAACAGAACTGATATTAGATCCTCAGAAACTGTGGGGAACCACTCCAAGGTTACCATAACTAGCCAGTTAGGGTCTTTAGAAGTCATATATATTTCACACTATGTTGTTTGTAATGAACCGAATGCCAATCGTCTGCTGCACTCAATGTTAAAGTACTGGGAGGGAAGAGCCTTGGTGGCGTGCACATGCACAGCTGGCCAATCCTCTGGAGAGGAGCAGACTTTATTAGCAATTGATAGCTGCTAATCTGGAGCAGTCCAACACATTTGCTAATATTTTATACTCCCCCATTCAGTGTGTGTGTGTAAGCGCACGCGTGTTTGTGTTGCTAGAGACTGAACTCAGGTCCTTGCACACTCTAGGCAAGTGTGTTTACCACAGCTGTTCTTTATTATTTTATTACAGTATTTACATTTGTGGGCAGGCTTTCCTTTTGCCACTGTGTTTTGGGCATTGCAGTGACATTGCGTTATCATTCTGAAAGAAGCAAGGAGCTAGCTCTCATTCGCATTGCTAACCTCCACAAGTATCCTTGTACTCAACATCTAAATTTAGTATAACCTAGGACTGATTACTTCTAATTCAGAAATGTCTAACTTCATTCTATGAGTTGAAAGGAATGCACACTGCACCTAACTTCACAGTTACACCATTTAAAAGAATCATAGTTGAGCTTCAGTTAGACTACAGTGGTCACGCAGTGAGGTAGATACTACCAAGCAGCTGCTCACAGGAACATCCACATAATCTACCTAATTTTGCTACACTCATTTGCATAACTATTAGAAAAAGTAAATGAAACTTGAATTAGAGAAGACTTTTTCTCTTTAATTTCTGGGCATCTGTGATGTTGGAAGTATAAGGCAGATATTATAGACCAAAAGTTGGAGCCATCATCACCTATAGATTTCAATTAGACGTACTACCCCTCCTGTACTACATTGGGAAACTGAAGGTTGAGAATATTAACTTCTTATATTCGCTGCAACCTTGTCTAGCCAGAGTTTGAGCTTATCCCTCTGAAAACTGGAGGGTGAATCTCTATGGCACTCCTGGCTTGAACAGAGTTACTACTGACCCTAGATTTCCTCTCTGTCATGTTCACCTACTGCCCCCAACACCAGAGAAAGTAGAAGTAAATCATAACATTGGATTTCAAAATATTAACCGTTTTTGTGCCAGGTATGGTGGCTCACAACTGTGATCCCAAAACTGGGGAAGCTGAAGCAGGAAGAATATTGTCAGTTTTAGGGTGGCCTGGCAACAAAGTGACACCGTATTTTCACACACAGACACACAGACACACACACACACACAGAGTTCTGATTCACTACCATGTGAGTTCTTAGCTTCAGATGCTTCCTTGTCATACTCTATTACATTGTGTTCTTTCCCCATTTACATTCTAGTTTCCATGACTCTTGCTCCTTAGAACCATGGGAAATGCCACTTTTGATTCCTGTGACAACAGGAAGAAAAGAAAAAGTTCTTGATGAGTCAACAATGAAAAGTACTGAGACCGATTGCACCATCCTATAGTCCCAGCTATGGGAGGTGCTGAGTCAGGAGGTTTTAATTTTGAGGTGTTCCTGGGTTACAGAGTGACATTAAGGCTAGCCTGGGAAATTCTGTGAGCTCCTATCTCAACATAAGAAGTAAAAAGTGGGGGTTGAAAAACATAACTCAGGAAGCGTGCTTGCCTAGCATCCACAAGGCCCATATATAGCACCTACCACCTTGAGACAAAAAAAATTCTAGTTCTTTTCCTGCACAATATCATAAACACATTTCCTGTGAGAGTAGGGGGATTACTTGGTTTTATCTCAAAGGAGGGGGTCAGCACCCCATGGCTGCTTTTCTGTGTTCACGTCTTAGTCACTGATCCTCCCTTGGACATCACGACATGAGCCCTGGGCTTGTATTTTAAGTTCTAGAGGCAGAAAACACATGCTGAAATACTAAACCCACTTTCCCCTTCCTCTGTGGTCTGCAGACACACAATTATACCAGACGTTCATTCAATGCAGGCCAGTGCTGACTTGGTAAGGGTAAATGAAAGGTATGAGTGAGTCCACCATTGGGCTGTTTTATACAGGAGGCTAGGGAATGGAACCTAAACCAACAGGGGAGACAAATGCCAATTCCTTTGCAACAAACGTCAAGTAGAACACTGCCTTGACTGCTCTGGCAAGGTCAGCTATTTCTGTAAGCAAAGGCATTCTTAGTAAAGTGACAGTCTGTCTATGGGTAGACTTCTACAGATTTTAGAAAAACACTGGGCTGAATGGCAGGGGAGAGCTAGGGGCAGAACACTTGTTAGATGTGTACAAGGCCCCGAGTACAATCCTCAGGACCTCAAAAATTCATCAGTTATCCAATCATATATGAAATGCACATTAGAGACATGGACCCGATGCTCTCTTCATGGTGGCTTTCAGGACATCTCAAAGTCATCAGTGTTCATCTCTGCCCTCAGAGATTCTGAGGCAACATGTCTGGGTTGGGGCTAGGCAGCTGTATTTTATAATACACCCCATAACATTATTGATTCGTGCAAAGTAAAGATTCTACAAGGTCCTGGGGTTGCTTATTCCATTAAAGAAACCACAAAGCTTTCTTTGTATTTGTTGTTATGTTTCTCAAGTACTCATAACTTTGGATACAGCAGTGACGGGGTAAGGGACAACATAGGTTCACCAAGGAAGTGATGCACACAAATTTCAGAACGGAAAGTTAGTACAGCTAGCTAAGTGTCAAATTGTTGGGGCTCTTTAGAGTTCCCTGAATAGCCCTCCTCACAAGCAGCTGATAGGTCCCAATAAAAATGAGAGATAGAAGATCAGTGATTTAAGAAAAAAAGAAGAAGAAAGAAAAACCATATAAACTTAGGATTTGAATCCAGGTCTCCTGTCTCCCATACAACATAATCTTTAGGAAAAAAAAAGCTCAGGATTAGTGATATCTAATACCCCTTCTCCCCCTCCAGCCCCTACCCTTCCCTAGTCCAGAGACAGTGTTTCTTTGTGTAGCCCTGGCTGTCCTGGAACTCACTCTGAGGATCAGACTGGCCTCATCACAGAGATGTGCCTGGCTGGGATGAAAGGATTTTACTGTTTGCAGGGAAGAGGCCCTGAGAAGCCTGAAGGCAGGGTCCAAAGCTACTGATTCTGTGTCTGAGACCATGTTTTCAAAATGTTTTCTGCTGGGCTTTTCAAGTCCTAGATCTATTGTACTTCCTTAAGTGTTGACTAGTGGAGACCCACCAAATACAGTAACATCTTAAATAAACCAATGTCATCTGTGAAATGAATCCAGTCTGAGCCCTGAGGATGTTTGCGTCTAACAGCAGGGTGCCTGCTCCTCTTTAGTCCTGTCCTTCCTCCACCTCCACCCTGTATGCTTTGTATGTAAGATTTATGACCTAAGCCAGGAGCAGAAAACCCTGACGGAAGTAGGGGCTCAGCATTCTCACAGGTTGTGTGGGAGCAGCCAGGACTCAGAGTCTGGAAACATCCTTGACACTACACAGTGTGGGAAACAGGCCATGTCTTGGCTGAACACCTTCAGATATATGTGACATAAACCCTATGAGACTTGTTAGCAAAACTTAAACAAATCTTACCAAATAAAGCAAGTACATTGCAGGAATTTGACTAGAGGTAGCCATGTTGTTCTCTGATTCCTAGAATTACACACCTAAATACACAGTCTTTCTAATTATGTCAGTCTTCTGTGTGATAAATATAGCTGATTTTGAAAGTGTTAGAATTATTATTTGTCCTCAAATTTTCTGTATAAACATTCCTTTCTCTCTGTCTTTGTTTATTTTCCCCATCAAACTTACAATAAAATGTGCTCAGATATGATTTCAAATAATCCCGTAAATTCTTATTCTCTTTTGGGACCCTTTTCTTATCAGCCTACAAGTCACACAGGTGCCTAGTACTTAGTAGATAAGGATAAAAAATGAACATTATCAGCCACAGAAAAATGCACGTGACTGCAGATAATCGCGTTAACTTAATTATTAAATCTCAGAGAGAGATGCACATTTTATTTTCATTGTTGGTTTCTAGACGTCATATAGTTATGCAAGCTTCTATAAACAGAAAACTTGACTATAGAAGAAACTTCCAGAGGACCAGAGGGTCAATAGGCGGGGGAGGTATGGGAAAGGGAGGATGAGGTAGAAGGGTATGGCCAACATGCATGCAATGTATGTTTAAGCAAACCAATGTTGAATGGATAGAACTGAACTGGTCCACAGAGTGAGACGTAGCTGTTCACAGCAGCTCTTTGGCTTCAACACTGGCAATCCCACACCAAGCCAACAATGACAGCTGTCGAGAGAGCACAGCAGTTGATCACAAGGACAATTCTGGCATAAGCCAGAGGCCAAGAAGCTCATTTCTTCTCCATTGTCATCTAACTGCACAGCTTCCAGCACGTGATCCACACACAGTTCCTGACTTTGGCTTCTTCCACTGTAAAATCAGGTTTTACCTGCTAAGATATAGGAAGCTAGCCGAGATATCTTATGTCTGTTGTGTGTCATATATATGCATGTGTACTTTTGTGCATGTGCATCTGTGTATGCTGACATATATGAACGTGCATGTGGATGTCAGAGTTTGATGCCAGGGATCTTTCTCAATCACTTTCTAACTCATTTTTTAAAGTATAATTTTAATTTTTTGAGGTAGAGTTTCTCACTATTTTGGGGCTATATCTGCTGACCGGTGAGCCCAGAGATCTGCTGGTCTCTGTTTCCCCAGGACTGGGATTGCCGGTATGTACTTTTTTTCAGGGTGCAGATGATCTAAACTTGGGTCCTGATGTTTGTGAAGCAAGCTTTTTATTTCCTGAACCATTTGTCTAGGCCACAGATACTTTTGATAAGGTCTTCAAGTTGTGGTCTATCTTTTTTAGTCATATACAAACAATAGTTTGGTCAAAACACACAACTTAATTTGAAAGTGCTGTGACAGATAGATGTGACAGTGAACTGACAGTAGTCGCCAGAGTGGAAAGAATTAAACAGATGACACCACAGATTCTTATTATTATTCGCAACACTCTTACTGATGAAAAGCATCCAAGACTGATTCTTACCTTTGGACTTCCGGTCATGGTATGATCTGCCTCTATAATGAGGGGTGTCCAGATACAAATTTTCTAAATCATCTTGCCAAGACTCTGGATTGAAGTGCTTAAGCAGATCTTCTACAGTATCAAATTCTGCAATTGTTTTGTCCAGAGCATCAGCAGTGAGCGTTGGGTCCGTTACTGATGAAGAGTGATAGGACACCCCCTAAGAGTGACACACAGCTTAATGTACTTAGAAAGGGACCATTGCAAGAAATACAACAATCACACATATCGGGGGCCTTGAGTGCCAGCCTCAGTACTCCCTCAGGGCTCAGAATAGAATGCCTACACTTCCTGTGAATTTGCCTATTGGTCTATCAGCTGTACAGTTACTGTATAGTCTTGTGGGTTCCAAGACATACAACTATACTTAAGGAAGAGTTTCTTTCTGCAGTACAATACATCATTAAAATATCATAACATGGCAATATGACACGTAATTGTCATAAACCTTTCTATTCATCTGAGCTGTGATCATTTCAAAAGATACAGGGTAAGTAGAATATAAAATTTGACATCTGATTTCTTGGTTCCTAGTCCAGATCATTCATAGTAATTAACTACTACTAATAAACTCTGAGTTCCTTTAAAGCAGTTTCCGACGGTATGATCTGTTCTTTCATGCTGAGCTTCTGTGCCCCACTTCCATAATACTTCCCATTGCAGATGTGGTCTGAGATGAATTTGATCACACTCTGGAGATATTCTAATAAAATCTGGCACTTTAGCCAACTTATTTACCATCAACAAGATCATTAGCCCTGAAACTGACTCTCTGAAGAGAGCAAGGTTCACATGGGAAGCATATCGAAAGAGAAAATGTGAAAGGCCTGCTATAGCTTAACAATGACCCCAGTTTTCATTTAAAGAGCCTCAGAATATTATTTAAATGGTGAATACAATGTCTTTGAAAGAAGAGAAAAGGATTATGTATTTTGCCAGAAATAAAACATTCCTACTTAGTTTGTAAACACCACTAACTCTTGTACAATCTTGAGGTAAATGAGCCATGAGTCGAACGTCTCTGTGAAAATTCATGACCCATTAATAGAGAAATAGAAATAACACAGCCTCAAATGATCGTCCAAACATCTTTAAAGAAACTACCAAGCAACTAAGATCTCCCCACGGGTAAATATAAATATTTCCTATCATTAAAGGAAAGTGAAATTAGTGAAAACTTGTCTTCTTAGAATGGAACTGTAAGAAATAGAAATAGCCCATGCTTCAGAGCCTCCAGCTACACATGGATGCTCCCATGTTCTCAGATTCTTCCCTATTCAGCCACCTACACTTCATAGGTCTGTTCATAAGACTTCATGATCCACACTTTCAGAGGACTGCACCCTCATTGGTGAAATTATGGAGTCCAATGAAATCATCTATCACTGATGTGACTTAGGAGCAGTTTCCTTTTGTGCTTTGTAGGAGGATTAGGGAGAATGTGGGAATTGGGAAGTGCAGTGGGGCAGGAGATAGGTTGATGAATATGTCCACTTTTAGTTAGCCCCATCAAAATAAGGAGATATTCTCATTCTTTCTCCCACCACGGTGCTTTCGTCACCTGCTTACAAGGCCACAGACGTATATACAAGCAATTGGTTATCTGGTCACTTGGTATTTGTCATGCACAACGTAAGAGGGATATGTTAACAGTTTGATAAAGACACCCTCGATACTCATCTTGCTGATGATAATACACCTTCATCCAGTTGCAGACATATTGGTTTCTTCAGTTCTTTTTTAATACCTTATATTTATTTATTTTAAGAATATGAGATGAGTTTTTACAAAGCATGAGTGTATTAATATGTACCACATACATGCCTGGTGACAACAAAGGTCAGAAAATGATGTAGAGTCCTTGGAACTGGAGCTAATCGGTCATCAACCACCACAGTGGTTACAGAGAACTGAACCTGGGTCCTCTGCAAGAACAACAGTTGCTCTTAATGGTGGAAGCAACAACCTAACTCCTGTTTCCTTCAGTTGTTGACAATATAGTTCTTTAAATTAAATGTGTGTGTGTGTGTGTGTGTGACATGAGCTGAACTCTGATAAAGACACTTGATTTTGTCTACTACAACTCTCTTGCTATTCACATGCTATGGGTATATGACACTTACAAATCAGACTATAATTTCAAATCTCCATTTCCCCTGTATGGATAATCATTTGCTCCATCCCCAGTGGTTCATACTCACCACACAATTAGCCTTATATCACAGTGCGGGTCTAATATCCCACAAATCAAAATGAGATTTGTAGCATTTAAAGCTTTGAAATAAAAGTAGGAATGTCCATCAAACCATTTACATAGAAGTCAAAGCTTCTTATTCTAGCTCTGGGAAAAGTGGATGCAATAAGCATTCTCAGATGACTCTCAACAACGCCTGGAGTGTTGCTCTGTACCCAGACCTTTCTCGAAGAATGAGCTCTTAAGGGACTCTCAGTCCTGAAATGGAGTTGGGGTGAATGGAGACAACAATATCTCCTCTAACACTGAGCTGGAGGAAAAATTCAAACTACAGGTAAAATTAATACTTGGTCCTCTGAATGAGATTCTTGGCTGTTTTCCACATTCTATGTAGGGAGTTGGGAGACACAGAATAATAATTAAGAACACATTAAGTGAGTTAATGAATCTACAAGATATTTTTTGTTTCTGAAGTGAACATTTTTAAAAAATTTGAGAGAGCCACTTACATGTATCTCCTTCAACTGCACCATGCATTTGGTTTCATTGAGCTTCTGTTATAAATTTATAAAGACAAATAAGAACGTTAAATTAAAATGTTAATTAAATTAAAATTACCATAAAAGCGTGCCTGTTGCATAAAAAATAACCTCTGAACTAGTTTTAACAAAACAAAATATAGTTGACATAGAAATTGATAGTTGTTCTAGTAGTCCATCATACTGCTCTTAATAGATCTAAAAACGTTTTCATAGAGGCAGGGGACAACAAAGGGGAAGGATAAAAGAGAGTGGTGGGAGAGGATGAGAGCAAAATACACAATGTGTGTAAAATACGTAGCCTGGAAACTCATTCTCGCTGTATACTAAGGAAAAGTAATTGAAACAACAAACAGAACACTTTTGGTTCTCATGCTCTTCCAATAAGATTAAAGTCCCAGAACTCAAACCAGAAGTTTCCAGTAAATATTGACCAGGGCTGAACTTTGCCAAATCTTCCAAAGGGATAAGCCAGTCTCCCCTCTGTTTAAAGCCTGGATTATGCTTAATTAGGTAAGGGCCATGTAAACTGTTTGGCTCTGCACTGAGAGCAGGAAGAATGAGACCACCCTGAGCTGCTATGAGTGAGATGGAAAAGCCGGTGTGTTCTTCAGCCTCGGCTATGGCTTCCAAGGCCCCTCTGGTGTGCAGCCGCTGTCATTAGACACAGGCTGATAGGTGCCTTGCTTTTCTACTTAGCCTGAGGAATGTCTCCATGATGCCCTCCTCGTTTTGATGTTCTCCACCTGACAGAGTTGCCTCAACTGAGCTAAGCACAGAGCATGTGAGATACAGAACACCAACATCAGATCCTCAGTACTCTTTTCCTATCTAGTCCCCTAGTGCACTATTGGTTTTAACTTTTTGATAATATCATACATGTATAGGATGTGGTCTCACTGAGATTCTCTTATTTATTTATGAGGATGAATTACAATGTTAATTGAATTAAATTTACTTTAAATTTTATTCCTTCCCCATCCCTTCTCTTCAAATTCCTTCACTATTTCCTCAGCACTTTCCCTCCCAATTTCATGGGCTCTTACAAAAACAAACAAAAACGAAACACCTACCAAGTCCCTTACTGCTGCCTGTATAGTCTCAGGTGCAGCACAATCGACTCTATGAGAAGCCATGCAGGTGCCTTAATAGAACTGATTCCCTGATCTCCAGAAGCCACCAACTGCTCCTCAGCTGAGGAGAGATTTTGTGTGGATTGACCGTGTGCAGGCCTTGTGCATGCAATCCCAGCTACTGTTGATTCATGTTTGTAACCATCTTATCATGTCTGAAAAATACTGTTTTTCTACCTCTGGCTCTTACAATCTTTTTACTTCCTCTTCTTCTTCTTCAAGGATCACTGACTCAGCCAGATGGTACTGTGTTCAAACTACAGGTACTCGCTTACCATGCTTAGACCTGGCTGAGAGAGGCTTGACTTTATTATCTCATATTTTAATATGGCATAAGTTCTATATGCAGGATTGGTGAAGGTAAGATCTGTTCTTCCCATGCAAAGCAGATAAGGGGCCAGCATCCTGAGAAATGACTAAGTCTGCAGCAATAGAATGAGTCATGAACTGTTGTACAGCTGCAGGATAAGATGTGTTATGTCCCAGTCAGAGAACTGTGCACGGCTGATTTTCACTCAAGTCATCTTACTGTAAACACTGAGAGCTTCCCAGCCTGAAAAGACTCTTGAAAATGCAAACGTTATAAAGGAGCCAATGGGGCTGTGCCTGAAAGAAACAGAGGTGCTTAAACTGTCTGGGATTTGAACTGCAGTCAAGCCAGAGTTCTTAATGCAGTTGGGGTTCCTCTGAGGCTTATCTGAGCTCATCTAGCAGTTCGTTCACTGGCAACAGAATCATAAATTACTCACAGAGATAGGGCCTGTGACTGATTCCCAGTTGGTGTCTGAGGCTGCTTCAGGTTGGAAATCTTCCTGGAAGGTAAAGACACATCTGTGAGTAAGTCACCCCTCCGCTCAATTCCCTACCCAAGGCTGCAACACCTCAGCCTTCCGAATGTTGTTCCAATGAAGTGGAAAAAAGACCAGGGCTACATTATTAACAAGCGGATCACCATTTCTATTCTGCCCCCAAGAGCCCCTTCCATTCCAAACACGGAGAGCTGTGCCAACACTGTCATGTAAATATGGGAGAAACAGGAAATGCACAGACAGAAGTTCAAATTCAACGTGGCCATCAGTTGGTGTGTGACCTCGAGTGACCTTCTCAGCCTCTAATTCTTCTCTTCTTCATCTGTAATTGGCTGGGGTGTTTAAATTGCAGAACTGTTTCAGGAATTGACTGTAGTAATTATGCAATTATAATTGGCATTTAATAAGAGCTTAATACAGAGAAAGAATAATTATATGTGTGTTTGGTTTAAACTAGGCTCTAAATCAAGTTCAGTTCTGCCTGCTAAGCCAGTCCTCAGCAGCAAGGATCTTTTCAAAGATTAACCTTAGAGGCTGTCTGGGACTCCATTAACAAATGTCAGGAAGAATGGCTGGGGGGGGGGGAGGACCGCAGCTGGGGGACTGAAAACAGGCAGAAAACAGAGCCAGCCTAAGAAAGTCATCTCCGACAAGCCTAAGAGGATTTGTGATAGCTACTGCATCCACAGAAAGAATTCTCCCCAGAGACAAACTTAGCTTCCATTTGCATGCTGCTTTCACATTAATTGCTCCAGCACTAGCACACCACACCACACACATACACACACACACCACACACACCACACACACACACACCACACATCACACACACACACATACCACACACACACACACCACACACACACACCACACACACACACCACACACACATACCACACACACACACACCACACACACACACACACATCACACCACACACCACACACACCACACATCACACACTCACACACACACCACACTCACACACACACATATCACACACACACCACACACTCACACACACACACCACACATACCACACACCACACACTCACACACACACACACCACACACACCACACACCACACACTCACACACACACACACCACACTCA
>JABTXL010004539.1:3164704-3202530 GCA_025134845.1 Neodon shergylaensis | reverse complement strand
AAAAAAAAATACATTTCTGCTCTTTGTTAAAACACACTCATGCAAATACTTTAACAGCCATGTCCTATCCCGGGCAGAGATAACCATTTCCTAACTCCTGGGATCTGGTGTATATTGAGATCTGTTTCCTTATCTTCTGTTCTGAGCTGCAGTAGTCATCACAGAATGGGGGAAGCCCATGGCTTGGTTGCTTTGTTCCCCCAATCTGTTCAGGGGATTGCCACACGGGTGTGATGGGAACCTTACTGTAGGGAGAAAATGACTTTTCTCGAGATGAAAAACTTGAGCTCAGAGAGCTGAATGTGACACGCATGATACCTCCCCATCAAGTGTCAGAGCTAGACCCCAAGGAACTACAGTGTATCTGTAGTCATCTGCTCTTCTCAGCTCAAACTATATTATAAATCATTCTGCAGTCACAGGCATTGCAATCTACATTGCTTTCATATAATAAGAACAATTCATTTCATTTAATATAGTATTTTTCTTAGCTCATTCCCTCATGTTTAAAAGTTTATTGTTATATTTTGTTAATAAAGCACATTGTTGGCATATTCCCACATCCCCTGCCTTTCACTCTTTGGGTCAATTTAAAAAGCAAACATGATACTCTGATACTCAGTTTTAAATAGCACAGTAAATAGAGTTTGATTTATATGAGGAAAGAATTGTAGAGATACACAGAACTGAAATCTTAAATACAGATAAGTATTTTATATCAGTGCAGTAAAGAAGCAATATTTCATTTGAAATTTTACTTATATTTATCGCTTTCTTTGTGTGCATGTATATTTGTGCATGTGCATGCATGTTTGTGCATGCATGTGTTTGTGTGTCTATGCATGTGTGTGCAGGTGCATATACCCTCATCTAGGTGTAGAGGTCAGAGCCAGTGCTCTCCTTTCACCATAGACCCCAAGGGATGGAAGTCAGGTTATCAGAGTTAGTAAAAGGCGTCTTCTCAACCAGTCCTAGAAGCAAAATTTCCAACCACAGAAGTCAAACTTGAAAAACATAAAACATATACACTGTATCTGTAGAAGATCTGTAAATCCAAAAGATATCAAAACAAAATTACAAGCATAAGGGTAAATGGATAAGTACAAATAATTAATATCTATAAAATTAAAATGAAATCATAGATCCAAAGACAATAGATGTACTTTTGATAGAAAAATGTATAGGTGTCTGACTGAAGCAGACCTAAAATACACATTTACAATGGCACTGATATTAGTTAACCATGAATGGTAGATGGTCTGCTTTCTTCTTTTTGTTCATATGTCACAAAATTTCATAACATTTCATCACAAACATCTGATTTTAATAACAAAATGATATTTTTTTACAGACAAGGTTTGTGTGTGTGTGTGTGTGTGTGTATGTGTGTAGCACTGGCTGTCCTGGAACTAGTTTTGTAGGTCAGAGTGGTCTTGTCAAAATGATAAAACTTTAATACAGCAATATAAGAGAAAAATATTGATTAGAAGATGCCTGATCATTCATCCTTTAAGTCTTATCTGCTATTAAATTATATCCTTCAAGTTTTCATTCCTGATTTCCCTGTTGGAAGATAATAACCTTTTAGTAAATTACTAAATATAGTATTGTTGTGGAGTATTGTTTTAATTAGGCAAAGATGTGTTACATTTGTTTATGCTGTGGAATATTACTTTAACTGTGTAGAGGTGTGTTATGTTTTTTTACATTGTATTTGTTTAATGATGTAAGACTGTGTGTGTAATTATGTAAAAATGTGTTGCCTTTGTTACACCTTACCTGCCTAAGGAGTTTGATTGATCTAATAAAGAGTGGAACAGCCAATAGCTAGGCAGGAAAAGGATAGGTGGAGCAGGGAGGGAGAGGGAATAAATAGGAGGAGAAATCTAGGCTAGGAAGAATGAGAGAGGAAGAAGAGAGAAGAGAATAAGGGAGACACCCTCGGTCAGTCAGCCAGCTGTCAGCCAGGAGATACAAGAATATATAGAAGAAAAGAAAATTAAGAAAAGAAAGAAAGAAAGAAAGAAAAAGGTCCGAGGTAAAAAGTAGGTAAAAAGAAAAAAGTTAATTCAAACTAAGAGAGATAGTCAGAAACAAGCCTAAGCTAGGTCGAGCATACAAAACTAATAAATCTCCATGTCATGATTTGGGAGGTGGCCCGAAAGAGAAAGCCTGGTACAGGATATTATGCAAAGAAGAGTTCTGGAATGCACCAAAATGACCTCTAATGCAAGACAAACGATGTCTTGAGAATCAGCTATACTTCATCATCAATTTAGGGCCTCTCCAGGTGTATGCACACACACTTGTGAGCACCCCTCCCCTTTACACAGAAGAAAAAAGTAAAGAACAGTCATAAAACATGCAATTAGCCATTAAATTAGGACTAGAAGCTATTGACTAGTTAGGCTCTGAAAACATTTTACCTGCAGATTTAAAGCAAATCAAGCAAGTGATAACACAAGTTTTCAAGAGCTATCTTTGCTACTAAAGAAAATGGCACAATGGGGGGTTTCCATTTATGGAAGGGATTCTTGAGATAACTTAGCCTTTGATATTTGCTCCTTTGCATTCATCGGAGAAAGAAAGCAGAAGGCTTACAAGTGAACAAATGCTCCACTCACTCAGCAGAGTGAGCTTGTCACACATTCAATTACAGAGTATTGTGTTGATATCTTGTTTGTACAAATAAAGCTTACCTGAAGATCAGGGGGTGGAGCTAGCCACTAGCTAACCATAGAGGTCTGGAGGTCTGTGCAGACAGACAGGAAGTGATATGGCTGGGCAGAGAGAGGAAGTGCTAAAGCAGGAGGAGAAAGGAACTCACTCTCTTTTTGGCAGGGAAGTTGAGAGGTAAGGTGGCTGTGGTTTTGCTCCTTCATCACTCTGACTCCCAGCATTTTCCCCAGTACCTGACTCATTAGAACTCATGCTACTGAGCACCTTCAAGGAATGTCCATAATGGATTCTTCTCCTACCCCTTTAGAGCAGAGCTGGGGACTTCTGTTTTGAAGACAGCTTTTGCCATGCCTATATTCCAAATCTGGAGTGTTCAGCAGGTCCCATCTCACTCAGAATAGTTGGCCATTTTCATCCTAAGTTGGGTGTGAGCACATGAGCCATTGACTACACACTGCTAGATGAATAAATTCACTACCGCCACACAACATATGCAGTTACTTATATTTCCTCAAAGCTTGTAACTAAAACAACCTTTAACTTAGCAAGGAAAACTTCCACTAGGGAAGTTTCAGAAGACATTTCATAGAATATTTTTCATCATCTTGAACACTTTTCTTTCATTTGCTCTTTTATGCTCACCCTGCAGAGGAAGAAAATAAATATCTTTGCTCATCAAAGTTTTGCTTCTTGATTGAGTTATTGTTTTGAAGTATTTCCTTTGCAATTAGAAAGATACACTAAAAAGTTGTTGGAATCCATGAGCCAACAACTAACAAACAGACTCTCAGCATTATCCCTCAAATGAATTCCCTGCCCACTCACAGCACTTTGTGCTCTTCTCGTGACCTACTGCGGGAAAGTCAAATATTTTTAAACCTGAAAGGCAGAGGAATAAGACCACTCCACAGGGGAGATATTTTATAACAAAGCCTTTTGATCCTACAGCACTTGAGTTTCTGTCAGGAAGCCAAAATTCTACATGCAGAACTGATAATACAGCAGCGTCTGCTGGGGTGGATAAAGCAAATGCTAAGCTCACAGAAACAACAAGCTCTGATCCAATAAGCATCCTTTGTTGGAGCATCCTTTGACTAATCATCAATGAATCACTTCTAAAAATCATATGAGAAGGAAGGACAGTTGTTACTGGCAAGTATTTTTTTAAAGATTTGTTTATTTTCATTTATGTATCTATGTCTTAGTGTGTATGTGACCATGTGGACAAGTACCCTCAGAGACCAGAAGAGGCTGTCTGATGACCTGGAGCTGAAGTTACAGATGGTTGTAAGTCACTTGACGGGGGTGTGGGAACTAAACTCAGGTCCTCTGCAAGAGTACCAACCACTCTAAACTGTTGATGCATTTTTCCATCCCTGAGTCAAAGACATTTAATATAGAGCATACCAAAAGTTGAGAATAATATTAATAAAAATTAAAGACTGTCATTTAAAGGCAGAAAATCTTAATTTACCTCTGGAATTTAATAAAACATGATTCTTAAGAGTTCTAAGAAATGTGTAGTCAGTAAGTTGGAGGAAGCTGTGAGACAACACATGAGATCTGAGATGTCCCAGTGAGCTTGCAGACACAAGGTAAATTATTTACCCAAATCAGAAACAAACAAGCGAAAATCTGCAGTTACTCATTTTGTACCATGAGCTGAAAACATAATGATACTGGAATAGAAGAAGTAGACTTTAGGGATATTTTATTTGTATTTTAACAAATATAGCTTGCCTGAAGATCAGAGAGTAAAACAACCACACTGGTCAGCCTTCAGGCCAGGCAGTGACAACATACACCTTAAATCCCAGTAGCCACACTAATATACCATAGAAATCGGGAAGTGCATGGCTTTAACTCTAGTTCTAGAGAGGAATATAAACTGGGAGGAGAAAGCTGACAGACACAGTCTCATTCTGAGCTTCCTGGAGGCAGGATCACCATTTCAGATTGAGGTAGAGGTAAGAGCCAGTGACTGGCTGCTTTGCTTTTCTGACCTTCAGGTTGACCCCCAATTTCTTTATTAATCATGCGCCAGTAGACTGTCAGAAAAGTTCACTAATGCATGCACTTTTGAAATGACAGAAATTTAAAGAGGTTATGCAGAAAACTGCAAAACATAAAAATACGACTTTGGTAATTGTTTTTAGCATGTCTTTTTTCTTTTCTCCCCCAAACAAATGACCAGAGAAAATTTAGTTCACACCAAGCAAATTCTATTAGAGATCTCTCTACGATGTGTTGCTGAGAAGCTAGTGAAGATGAAAATTTGTGAACAATTCTTTTCTATTAAGATAAACCACTGGAAAGCCACGAAAATGGTGCAGTTCTTAAGAGCACTGGTTGTTCTTCTAGAGGATCTCGGTTGGATTCCTAGTACCATCATGGCAGTTCACAACTGTCTGTAACTCATTTTGCAGGGATCTGACACTCTTGACTGGCTTCTATGGGCACCAGGTATGCAAGTGTTATACAGACATACATGCAGGAAAAACACTTATACACATGAAATAAAAATTAAAAAAAACTTTGGGTAATTGTAATCAAGCAACTGAAAAAAATGTATGTTAAAATTTTCAAGTTGTTGAAGAAAGAAATTGAAGAAAATATTAAAATATTAAAAGATAGAAAGATCTCCCATGTTCATGGATCAGTATGATTAACATATGAAAAATGACAATCCTACCAAAAGAAATGTACAGATTCAATGCAGCCCTCATCAAAATTCCTGCACAATTCTTCACAGATCTTGAAAGGACAATTCTCAGCTTCATATGGAAACACATACATAGATGCACACATACATGCATGCATACATGCATGCATAAACAAGAACAGAAAGCTAAAACAATTATGACTAATAAAGGAACTGCTGGAGGAGTCACCATCACCAATTTTAAGTTGTACTACAGTTATTAAGTTGTAATAAAAACAACATGATATTGATATGTACACAGAGATGTTTATCAATAGAATTGAAATAAAGGCCCAGACATAAATCCACAAATCTATGGATACCTGATTTTTGAAAAAGTCAGAAATACACAATGGAAAAAAGACAGAATCTTCAACAAATGTTGTTGGTCAAAATGGATGTCTGAATGTAGAAAAATGTAAATAGATCCAAACTTATCTCCCTAACTAAACTCAACTTCCAATGAATCAAAGACCTCAACAGAAATCCAGATATACTGAACCTAATGGAAGAGAAAGTGGGGAATAGCCTGATACAGGAGAAGAATTTTTGAACAGAATACAGATAGTGCAGGCACTAAGATCAACAATTGATAAATGGGACCTCATGAAACTGAAAAGCTTCAGTAAGTCCAATGGTACAAAATGGCTACCTATGTAATAAGAAAAGATTTCTGACATCTGACAGAGGACTAATACCCAAAATATATAACGATCTTAAGAAACGAGCTATACAAACAGAAAATCTAATCAGAAATGGAAGTGCAAATCTAAACAGAGAATTCTCAATAGAGAAATCCCAAATGGTTGAGAAACAATGAAATGTGCAAAGTCCTTAGCCATTAGGGAAATACAAATCAAAACTACTTTGAGATTCCATTTTCCTCCCGTCTGAATGGCTAAGATCAATAACATAACTGACAACTCATTCTGGCAAGGATGTGGAATAAGGGGAATGCTCATTCATTGCTGGTGGGAGTGCAAACTTGTACAGCCACTGTGGAATTCAGTGTGACAGTTCTTCAAAAAGATGGGAATTGATCTACCTCAAGATACATCTACACCACTCTTGGGCACATATCCAAAAGACCCTTCATTCTACCACAAGGACATTTGTTCAAATGTGTTCATTGTTGCTATATTCACAAAAGCCAGGAATTAGGATTAACTTCAGTGTCCTTCAACAGAAGAGTGGATAAAGAAAAATGTGGTATGTTTACACAGTGAGGTATTACTAAAGTGTTAAAAATTAGAAGAAATGTGTAGGCAAATGGGTGGAACTAGAAAAAAATCATCTTGAGTGAAATAGCCCAGACCCAGAAAGACACATATGGTATGTATTCATTCATAAGTGGATAGCTGTTAAGTAAATGATAACTAAGCTACATTCTGCAGATCCAGAGAGTTTAGCTATAGAAGAAGGGACTAGGGGTACATTTGGACCTCCCCATGATAAGGAAATAGAATAGATCTTATGGGTCGACTTAGGGTGGGATGGGGACAGGAATGGGAGTATTAGGAGGGGAGATGATGGGAGGTATTGAGGAAGGGAATGCAAGGAAGACAGCTAGAATTGAAGGACATTTGATGGGCGGTATGGAAAGCTAGTACAGTGAAAACCTCCTAAAATATATAAAGACAATTATAAGGAAGTCTTCAAATAAATGGGGGAGAAAGAGTCCCATCTGGCCATTTTTCTCATCAAA
Source organism: Neodon shergylaensis (assembly GCA_025134845.1). Classification (NCBI taxonomy): domain Eukaryota; kingdom Metazoa; phylum Chordata; class Mammalia; order Rodentia; family Cricetidae; genus Neodon; species Neodon shergylaensis. The sequence goes on along the minus strand of JABTXL010004539.1, from coordinate 3,195,445 downwards.
CAAAGCTTACAGTGTCATGACTGGATTGCATCCTATTGAGCTGTTGGCCAAAGGGGTCCCATGGGAAAAAACCCATGCTCTTGTTAAGAATATAGGTTATTCTCCATATACTGACAACAAGGCCCCATTGTTGAAGACAACACCCACACAACTCATTGAACAGGAGAGGTCAGGCTGGTGCCTACAGGGAATCTTCACCCCCTTGTTCTTGTGCCTTTGGTACAGAAAGTGCTCTGCAGGCTAACAAAAGTAAAACATAAACATCAATCCAGCCATAAAACCTTCAATCTACAATGCTGTCCTGCCTGCAAAATAGCTGGGGAAATGTTGGCCCAAAGCTTATAGAAGCAACCAAATGACATCTGATTTGATCTAAGACTCACTACAGTAAATGGATACCATGCCAGACATTGCTTGGGTTACCAAGAACTAGAGACTGTATAGCCCCCGAGACCCAGGGAAAAGCTAAATGCTACTGCTCTTAACAAAAAGTCGTGATAATGACTCCTAATGATATTCTGCAATCTCATAGATCCATGCCTTATTTAGCCATTATCAAAGAAGGTTTCTCCTGCAGCATATGGGAAAAATAGAGACCCACAGCCACTCATTACATAGAGAGAGAGAGTGTGTGTGACCTTGGAACACAAAGCTCCATCAAATTTCTCCTGTTAAAGCTCAAGGAAGCCCATGGAATAGGAAAAAGAGTGTAAAAGCCAGAGGGGATGGAGTACACCAGGAAAACAAAGCCTTCTAAATCAGCTCATCAAAATTCACAGAGATGGAAGCAGCATGAACAGGGCCTGCACAAATCTGCATGAAGGTCCTCTGCGTTTAAATCATAGCTATCAGTTTACTACTTTCATGGGACTCCTTTGTTGCAGTCTATTTTTTAACTATGTAAAGATTAGTTGAATTCGCTTAACTATGGAAAAATGTGTTGCATTTGTTTATGTTGCAGAATATTTGTTTAATTACATAAAGATGTATTGCTGTTTCACCTTCCCTGCTTAATTCACCTGAATGGTCTAAAAAAGCTGAATGTCCAATAGTGAGGGAGGAGGTATAGGCAGAACTTCCAGGTAGGGAGAGTAAGTAGGAAGAATTTATGCTCAAGGGAAGAAAGGAAAAGAGACACCAGGGGCCAGTGAGACAGACACAGAGGAAGCAGGAAAGTAGGGCATACAGAATGAAAGGTAAAAGTCCTCGAGGCAAAATGTAGATGAATAGAAACAGGTTAAACTAAATTAAAAGTAGTAGTAGAATAAGCCTAAGCTAAGACTGAACTTTCATAATAATAAGTCTCTGGATTTTATTTGGAAGCTGGTTGGCAGCCCAAAGAAAAGACTAACTACACTCTTGAATGTTTAAATAAGTAGCTCTCTGATTCTTGTGCCTTCTCTCAGGGCTTCTTGATCTTTCTGTTGTTTTAGCTTGTAGAACTTCAATGTAATGGTTTTTGTTTTATCTTATATTATGTTTTGTTGTTATCTCTTAGAAGCCTTTTCTTTTCCAATGAGAGACAGAAATGGAGTGTATACAGATGATAGAGAAGGTGAGGAGGAACTGGGAGAAGTAGAGGGAGGGGAAACTGTAATCAGGATATATGTATGAGAACAGAATCTCTTTTCCTTTAAAATGAGCCGAAGAGGAGTCTGGATAATCGTTCTGTAGCAGTGGCTGCTGTTTTTTAGGTAATAGACTTTACTGCAGGCTAGTGAAAACTATCCCTACAATGTCTCTTCATCACATCCCAGTATCTTTAGGAGACAAGGAACCATGGGGACAAAATGCTGTTGTGGTTGAGGATGATGCCTGGTTACTGAGAAGATTCTGAGATATCTGAACCTGAGGCCAATTCCCAGCTCTGATCTCTGCTGACCTTTCATTTGCAAGGGCTCTTCTTATATAAGACAAATAAACCATCTTGGTTTGTGCAAAGTACCAGCTTCCATAAATTCCTAAATGTGTTTCAACAGAAGAGAAGATGTAGTATAGTTACAGAAGCCTGAAAATGATTAGAGATTGTATGTTTGATATCACGCCGCTAATCTCAAATACTGTTTATATGGCCAAGTTAAAGGGGAAGGCTGAGGGAATTATTCTATGGCCTTAGGAAATAATTCATTTTAAAACTGAGAGGAGTAACACAGGCCTGGGATACTTATATTTTAATTTCTTATACATTACTTAAGGCCTGAGAAGACAGCAACAAAGGAAGCATTCTGTTCATTGTCTTGCTTGATTTTTGTAACCGTGTCCGAGTAAGGAAATCCTGTTTCTTTGGTAGGGAAAAGCAGCATTAGGTTTCCTGTATGCTAAGCAACATGTCTACCCCTGATAGGTACTTCCAACTTCAGAAAGTCTCATTTTATGATCAAAATTAAAAAAAAAAAAACCTTTTCATGACTTTGCTAAATTTAGCAAGAATTACTTAATTTATTTGTATTTGACTGCCATTCTATAAACAGATGACCTTTGTCCTAACCCAAAGCTAGCAGCATTGTTAAAGCTATTATTAGAGAAGATGAGAATTGTAATCGGTATGAAGATTAAGGCCATGTCACCAAAATCCAATGATTAAAATAATTAGCTCTGCAAACTCAAATCATTTTATTGGTAAATAAAGCATGCAGGATCTGACTTCAGAGAGAAGATTGTGTCTGAAGTGGAAGAGAGAAACCCGTAGTATGTTTATTAGTTACTTGTCTCATTGCTGGGACAGAATGTCCGACAAAAGCAGTTCAAGGAAGAGCTGGTTTTGTTTCACAGTCCAGAGGGTAGCCACAGAAATGGGAACTCCTTTTCATGTTTTGTCTACATTCAATAACTCAACACCATAGAACCTTCATCTGGCGATGGATGGAGATAGAGACAGAGACCCACACTGGAGCACCGGACTGAGCTCCCAAGGTCCCAATGAGGAGCAGAAGGAGGGAGAACATGAGCAAGTAAGTCAGGACCACGAGGGGTGCACCCACCCAATGAGACGGTGGGGCTGATCTATTGGGAGCTCACCAAGGCCAGCTGGACTGTGACGGAAAAAGCATGGGATAAAACCGGACTCTCTGAACATGGCGAACAATGAGGGCTGATGAGAAGCCAAGGACAATGACACGGGGTTTTGATCCTACTTCATGTTCTGGCTTTGTGGGAGCCTAGCCACCTTGGATGTTCACCTTTTTAGACCTGGACGGAGTGGGGAGGACCTTGGACTTTCCACAGGGCAGGGAACCCTGACTGCTCTTTGGACTGGAGAGGGAGAGGGAGAGGAGTGGGGGAAGGGGGAGAGGGGCGGGAGGAGGGGGAGGGAAATGGGAGGCTGGGAGGAGGCGGAAACTTTTTTTTCTCAATAAAAAAATTAAAAAAAAAAAAGAACTCAACAGCTAAAGAGAGGAACGAACACATGGGCCCAGCTTGCGTTCTCCTTTTTATTAAGTCTAGTATCTTGACAGTGGAAACCTTTATGGTGGGTCTTTCCACTTCAATAATGAAACCTAGAAACTCCCTCATGAACATACCCAGAGACTTGCTTCTGTGGCAAAAACTTATCAAGCTGGCAATATAATTAAGCATTGCGCATATTGAACATGGCATATACACACAAAGCCAGGAAGTGAAGCTCTCTCTATATGCTATTTGGCAAGATTTATGGTAAAGAAATCAAGGGAAAAATCTTGTAAGAGTCAGAGAAAGAAAACCACGCAGCATTCAAGACATTTAAAAATAGGTATGTTGTTTAGGGATGTATTTTAGTTTGCTCTCCTTTGTTGAGATAAAGCCCTAAACCAAAAACAACTTGGGGTAAAAAGGGTTATTTCAGTTTAAGGTTGAACTCCATCATACCTGGAAGTCAAGGCAGGAACTGGAGGCAGGAACTGAAGCATGGACCACAGAGGAGCTCTGCTTGTTGCCTTGTTCTCTATAATTTGCTTAGCCTGCTTCTCCATCCAGCCCAGGACCACCTGCCCAAGGATGGCACTGACTTCCCACTACAGTTCAGGAAAATGGTGATGGGCCAATCTGATGGAGGCATGCTCTCTAGTGAGGCCACTCTTCCAAGAAAACTCTAGCTTGTGCCAAGTTGATCAGAACTAACCCAGAAGTGACTGAGTCTCTGCTGTATGGCGTCTTCTTTCTACATGCTAACCCAATCCTTATACTAAATCATCTTGCATCCATCAATGAATCTGCCAGTCCTAGTAGGTTTTAGTCAACACAAGTCATACCAAATATAAAATATTTGATAGCTGCATGATATTACAGAACTATGTATGTGAATTAATAGTTAATTAAAACTATATCCTGTTTTTTGGACATAGGCCTTTTTTTATGGATTCTCCATACTCGTTTTTGTGATATACTAGAACAGTTGTTAATATAAAGTTTGAAACAAAAGTGTGGCTTTTACACCCTTGCAAATCAACCCTCTCAAGAGGTGAGACTTGCACATTCTTGACTCTTAGTTCCTCTTTCCACTTTCCATTCAGCTAAGGACTCATCAAAGTAGATTTTTTTTCAGTTTCTGATTTCAGAAATAGTCTCCCTGTTTGGGTCCCAAATTAAGCCTGTTGGAGGCAAGGGCCAAGCACACAGCCATGTGTCTCATTCTGATCTTTGCACAGAGGAAATCCCAGTGCTGTTACCAAGCTGTAAGTGAGCTTCTGAGAACTATGTAATTCATATAATTTCATAACTGGACAGTGCAGTGCAGTTTTTTTCTGACTGAGAGTCTCCTCACTGCACAGGACAGATGGTGCTTTGGTGAGTAAACCCACATGCAAAGGGTCTTAGAATTCATTTTGTCTTGAGTCGATGTGAGTTTCCAGTAATGTATTGTTAATATTAGCAGAACCACACAATGACAATTTGTTAGGTAGAACATTAGGCTGTACATGGCAAAGTTTTAACCCCGATCAGCTAGCATTTGCTTTGTGCTACACTATTTGTACATCACCATGTGCTGTGAACTTAGAGAATATAAATACACTGTTATACACTTATGTCTAAGTTAGGGTTTCTAACTAAAGTTAGGTTGCTGTGAAGAGACACCATGACCACAGCAACTCTTAGAGAGGAAAACATTTAAATGTTGTGGCTTGCTTACTGTTCAGAGGTTTAGTTCATTACTATGATGGTGGGAAGCAAGTCAGCATGAATGCAGACATGGTGCTAAGAAGGAGCTGAGAGTTCTTATACTTGACTCACAGGCAACAGGAAGTGGTCTGAGACACTGGGTGTGGCTTGAGCATATATGTGACCCCAAAGCTCATCTCCACAGTGACAACACTTCATTCAAAAAAGGCCACACCTCCTCCATCAAGACCATACATCCTAATAATGGCAATCTCTTTGGGGGACATTCTCTTTCAAACCACCACATTCCACCCCCTTTATTCCATTTCTTAATCTGTTTACCTACATGAATACAAGACTTAGCTCCATTCCACTTTCTGGCGCTCCTTTTCTCCTCAAATATTTTTCTATGCTCAGCTTGCTTCTTTTCATTATGAATCTTTATTAGAGTTAACAGGAGTAACCACACAAGAGAGTACACACTAGACTGTTTTGAGATTTCTTCTGCTGAGGGAATTGTCACGGCCACCCTCGACACGCAAGGATGATGCGACCACTGGAGCTCTTCTCACTGCAGTTTATTCCAGGACTTTATCCACTTCTTTCTCTCCTGTCTCTTCCCCTCTCTCCCTGGGCAAACCTCTCCCAGCCCTTAAGTAGGCATGGGCTGCCAATCCCGGATTGCCAGGTGGGCATTGCCCATAGGCCCACGCATATGCAAGCAGCTGATGATCATTGCGTGATAATAGCATAAGTCAGACTTTAGCCATAATTAGGAGCTGATTATCAGATGTGTCTCCACGCAGCTCTCTACAGTTCCCACTTTTGTTTTGTAAAGCATCAGGTAAGAGTAGAGGTCTGATCTCTGTTAAAAATGGAACATGTACTAGTGTTTGTCCAGGTGTCATCCACTCAGAGAACACTAGACCTGTCTGGTGCCTTTTTACAGAGGTGGGAGCTAGACACCAACCCACATGCAATCAGACTTGCTCTTCTTGAGGCTGATGTATGCATACCTCAAGTGCAGTGTGCAAGCCTCGCATCCTGTGCTCGCTTACATCACTCGTGTCAGATAGGGTTGATTAGATATTGTAATGGGTTAGCCTACAGTGCAGATAGCCAAACTTGGGGAGACTGTCCTGCTTCAATGGCCATGAAGGCTTGAATGATCATAACTGCATTGCAATGCTGTGAAACCCTTATGTGACAAATGCACCATAGGCATACCAGGGAGGCAAGCACCATCAAGCTTGCCAGGGCTCTTATTTCCGCCCACTCCCTCAGATAATCCATGGCTATAGATGATCCAGGAGGATAGTCCTTCTGTCAGGCTGGTATCCATGCGTGTGGAGTTCACAGTCACCATCGCCACCCACAACTTTTCCAGTTGTTGTTCGAATTCACCAGACCAATTAATTACCTAGAAGATATCTAGACAATTCTTTAGACAGATTAGTTGCATGAGTCATATTGAATGCTGGTCACACACAGCCCCAGATGGATAGAAATGTCTGACAGACTAGGGTATAGACTTGCCTCTAATAACATACCCCAGCTGCCATACCCCCATGGCACATTAATTCTTGTCAGCTGAGTGCATGGAAGACATCTTCTCCCTCGTGCACCTCTTTGGCTTCCCTAGCAGCTCAGCTGATCCTGCTTCTGCTAAGTGACCATATGCTACATTCTCATGGGTTGTCTGATCTTACACAGGATTTAAAGATGAATGCCCATGGCAACAGGTGTTAAGATTGCTAGCAATAGGGTTCCCAATCACCACTGTACCCAACCTCCCATTTGGGCTATGGTATTCTACCAACCCTTTGGCTAAAACAGAGCACACAGGTACCTGCTCCTATAATAGGGCAGTCTCATGATTTAAATTCGCTCCTCCGCAGACTCTTCAGCGGTGTGCAGAGCCTGAAACTGCCATGTCTTTTCCTTGCCCCTCAGCTACGCTGCATTCTCGGGCAGTCCTGTGATCTGTGCTCCAGCTTGTCTCAGCTCCAGCACTTGTTGCGTTTGTTGATACTTCTGGCACTGCTGTGGCATCCGCCAGGCTAGGCACCAACTGCTGAGGCAATGTGCCTTCCACCACAGTCACCTAGCAAAGCTCTGCTCCAGCTGCCTTCTCCAAACTGGTGCGTGGAGTGGCACGGAACTCAGGAAAGCAGGCTGCTCTGCAACCACTGAAGGGTGGAGCAGAACTCAGAAGAAAGCAGGTTTGTTGCTCTGAAGGGACCCCGCTTAAATTATCTCATAGGGAATTTGGGCGTTGTCAATCTCTCTGGCTACTTCCTGCTGAGTAGGGACATTGCATCCTTAAAGGTATTTACTACAATCTACTGCCATTTTCCAGTCGCGCTTGGACTCAGGTCGCAGCGACAGGGGAGAGGCAGAGACTCCACTTCCCCACCAAGCTGTAAGGTGGAGGCGTGGCAGAGCAGCCAGCCCAACCCAGGTCCCCTCTCTACCAGGCTTATCCCAGGATGACACATTAAGATTGCCAGAGACGGCAAACCAAGAAGTAATTGTGTCACATTTAACCAAAAACCTCTCCAAAGCGCTCCGTAACAGCTCGTTAAGAGCCAGAAAAATCAGGTGTGATGTTGAAGCGCCCATTCTAAAATCCCATTCTTCCTTTTAGTTTCACTTTAAACCGTCCACTTTGGTCGTGGCTATACTTTCCCGCTCTACCTTTTCTACAGGTGAGAGCATAAAACCCGCATTTTTGCGATTCCTCAATCTTACCGGTACACCCTCTGACTGCAGCAAGTTCTGGGCTCCACGGAGAGAGGTTTGGAGGTTCCCTGTATGCTTGTCCCTGTACGGGCCACCAACTTGTCATGGCTCTACCTCGTCCCGCAAGGAAGACGCGCGACACACTGGAGCTCTTCTCACTGCAGTTTATTCCAGGACATTATTCACTTTCTCTCTCTCTCTCTCTTCCTCTCTCTTTCCTTCCTCTCTCTCCTCGGGCAAACTTCTCGCAGCCCTTAAGTAGGCATGGGCTGCCAATCCCGGATTGCCAGGTGGGCACTGCCTATAGGTTCACGCATATGCAAGCAGCTGATAATCATTGTGTGATCAGGCCCCAGCCAATATTAGGAGCTGATTATCAGGTGTGGCTCCATGCTGCTTTCTACAGGGAATGAATTCAAAACTTTGGCCCCAGGCAAACTTTTTCAGAGAAGGGAAAAAAGCAGCCGTATTTTTTTTTCACCAAAATATCATAAGAACGATTTCTAAGGAACATACTAAAATTCTCTGAAACCTCCTGAGCTATCCTGCCACAGTTCAAATCACTCTTAACACTGCTGTCTTCCATTATCCTCCTGGTATGGCCCATTAAGCAGCAGTTAAAACATTCCACTGCTTTCCTAACTCAAATTCCTAAAGCCCAAATTTCTCCGAGCAAAATCATGGTCATGCCGGTCACAGCAAAACCAACCTGAATGCACCCATTCTTGTCTGATATCGTTGGGACTTCCATTATCCATGGTAATCTGGATCAATCACCCCTCTAACTCTGTTATTTCTTTCTCAACTTGTTGATTTAAGGGCATTAGGAGCCCAAAGTGACCAAGGGGAAGTCTGAACTTCCAGTTCAATGGAATGTTTGTTGTTCCTCCGGAAAAGAGCACTTTTTCCTCTAGAATCAAAACTTCCAGGCCAGCAGAACTTAGGGTTGCAGAAACAGGAAGCAGAACTTCCCTGGTGGGTCACTAGTGGCCATAGCAAGTGGAACCATTCCCCTTCCCACCCCTTTATTCCTGGACCCGTGGATCCTGGCTATGGAAGAAACGGTACCGTATATTGGACCCAGAGTCAAAGCACATATCGCCTTCTGGAGAACCTTGCCCCAGACCTCCAGGCTGCTACCACCTAATTAGCTTTGTAACTGTGTTTATTTAAAGGCTATTCCATCTGTCTATCAAGTTGGCTGCTTCAGTACGATGAGGAATATGGAAAGATTAATGGGTTCCATGATCACAGGCCCACTGTCAGTTTTCTGGGTGTGAAGTGAATTTCCTGGTCAGAAGCAATGTTATGTGGAAACCATGTTCGTGGATATAGCATTCTGTAAGCTCACAGCCAGTAATTTTGGCAGAAAAATTATGTGTAAAAAAGGCAAATCTAGAACTAGAATAAGTATCTACTCTAGTAAGGAAAAAGCACTGCCCTTTCCATGGAGGAAGTGGTCCAATGTAGTCAACCTGCCATTAGGTTGTTGGCTGGTCATTCTGAGAAATGCTGCGGTAGTTGGGGAAGGAGCAGAGAGTTCTTACATCTCAACCCACAGGCAATAGGAAGTAGACTGTCTCACTAGGCATGGCTTGACTTCAAAGCCCACCTCGACAGAGGCATACTTCCTACAAAGAGGTCATACCTACTCGAGCAAGACTACACCTCCTAATAACCGACTTTCTTTGGGGTCCATATTCTTCCCAGTCATACCATCACCAAAGTCAAATGCACTTACAAATGTAATTTTGTGGTTAAAAACAAAAAAAGATTCCAAAGGCAACGAGAAACATAGTCACCAACACATCAAGGATAGGGTAAGATGTTTCTTCTCCCTCCTAGATACAAAAAATTCAGAGCTGGATATATAATATTGTTGCTCCTTGAGTATCATACAGATATTTTGTTTTTGCAGGCCTCATATCTCATACTCAAACCTCAGAACAATTTCTTTATATTTATCAGCACAGCATACCAGGTGGAAGGGAGCCCACAGATCTCATATCTCATAAATTCCACGCCATTATTTGACTACAACTTTGTGTGTGTGTATGTGTGCGTGTGTGTGTGTGAGAGAGAGAGAGCACAAACATATTGCATGCACATGTGTATGCTATAGGCACATATGCATTTACATGTAGTTCTTATGACCATGCACAGCCAGAGGAGGATGTAAATGTTCCTGCCATAACAGTCACCTCCTTATTACTTTGAGACAGAGTCTCTCACTGAACCAGAAGCTAGGCTGGCATCCAGCAGGCCCCACTGATTGCTTCTGTCACCCATAGCACTCTGGGACTATACTGTAGTCACATCCAGCCATACTCAGAACTCTATGCAATCAAGTCCTCATCCTTGCATAGTAGGCACTCTTATCACGGAACCACTTCACAAACCCCATTAACTGTGATGAGGAAGACCAAAATATGTGTCTTGATCAAGGCACCCAGGTCAGGGTTGTCATGGAGATTTTCTCATGACCATCATTTGCTTACATGCATGGAATGAAACCACTAAAGGGCTCAGCAACATCACTGCAGGGAGATATAGTATCTGAAGCTTTGGTTATTTGATATACTACACAGCACTGTACTACCACATAAGGAGATGAGATTTAATAAAGCCAAGTCTGTTGCCTTGTTCCTATGGGCCCCTTTCCGTCTGGTGTGTCTGTACTGGAGGGGCACATTTTATCTATCTTCTTGTATTTAGTAAACTTAAGCAAAATAGTGAACTTTCTAGAAAAGAAATAATAAACTACAGTTACTTTGAAAGATTATAGAAGAAAAAAATATCAAAGCCAGGAATTCCATGCTGTGAGTTTGGGAAGCTTTCTGACATGTCTACAATCTCCCCAGGCAATCACAAAATTAGGAGTCACTCTTTATTTTGCTAATCAAACCCTTAAGATATATTTTCTCACTGAAATACAATTTAGTTCTATCTCACCTCTCAGCAGGGCACAGAAGTACCTTCTTCTCCCAAAGACGAGTTAACATGCTTGCCTGATCAGAGGATGCTGGAGAGGGAGATTCCCTAAGTGCCTCGCAGCGGCTACTCAAGTCCAGACGGCAGGAATTGATGCAGCTACTATACGCTATCGCACAGCCAGCAGAGATCATAATGATGCCTGAATATAAATGGCCATTGGTTGTTTACTTCAGAGGATGTTTGAGGACACACAAAATGAAAGCAGAACCCTTGCCTTCAGAAGAGCAGACTAGTCCAGAAACTTCTGTGAGATTCATCTTGCTGACTAAGGACTATGGAGATGCTTTCAGCTGGAAGAGGTGATTGAAGAATCAGCCGCTAAAGCAGTGTTTGGAAAATGTCAACTGGGTGCAGACATCTTCAAAGTGTTTCAAACCTGGAACACTGCAGGACTTTCTGTCACTACAGAGTTAATGTGAGGACAAAGTGGTTAAGTTCATTGCAATCTTTCCCAAACAAGTGCAGTGTTTGTGTTTCTATGCCCTCCTCAGAATCACCTAGAATCACCTGCTATAAATGCAGCTCTTTTAATTCTATTTCTGACTGACCACTGAGGAGACAGACTACTACTCCAATAACAGAGTTTCTCAGTTCTTCCATAGTCTTGCTTAGAAATGAAGACCGTTCTACTGAGAGGAATTTTGGGGATTGCTAAGTAGGTTCCTACATGTGTAGTGGTAGAAAAGCTCCTGGCGTAGATGTAACCTGAATGCACTTTTATATTTCTTTTCTTGTAAAAAAAAAAGCCCATTGGTTACTTTATCCAGCTCTATAATAGCTTAACATATTGTCACATAATATAAGAATTGAGATTTTTTGGAAGCTTCCAAGACTCTCAGCTGTTCCATTTGTCTCCCTCATGTAAAATTTGGATGTATCGCCACAGGTATGTTAGACACATTAGCTCAGCTCTTTTCAGAGATGTTCAGACTTTCTCATAGCTCATTTCTGCAGCACTAGACAGGAGTGGTTACGATCTCTCTATGGGCTTTTTCACAGGTGAAAAGGAAATAGTAACTATTTCCTCCAGAGTGATCTGTACATGTAATCCCCATTCCTTTCCTGCTAGGTTCTTCTCCAGACAAGGAGAATGTCTGGCAAATAGACTAGATGTGTGTAGTTGGCTGACTAGAGTTATTAGCTATAAATGACCATATGCATAAAAATACCATTTTATGCAACCTTCAAAACAAAAACTTTTAAGAATGAGGAGAAATAATCACTTTACAATTTGGTGAAGGAATGTAAAAATAAGAAGGGCCCCTCCATGGCAACCTACTAATCTGTATAAGAGTTCAGCCTGTTCTTGGAGTGGGTAACCCTTTATCCCACCTCATGGTTCTGGATAAAATATTCCTATATTGGATTATGCTATTACTATTTTTAACACAGAGATAAAATGTAATTTTAGAGTTGGGGGAAAAGTCTACAAATCACTTAGAGAACTTCCAATGCACAGGTATTCCATTGCTCTCTGTCATGGCTCCACCTTTCTCACACTTCCACCCGTGACCTCCCTGTGAAGAGTGTTCCAGGTCTGCAGGCATCTTCCAACTTGCTCTGACTGCAATGTAAGTGCTCATCCATGCCATCACTGACCAAAGCTTTGAAAACATTGCATGTTCTTTCCATTGCTCTTTTCTCTGCTACAGCAATAGCCTTTCCTAGAGAGGGGTGAGCCTTCATGCTGCATTCCTAAATGAAGAAGACAGATGGAGCACAGCTGTGGGTAACTGGGGACTGACTGTAACATGAGTGAGACACACATGGTCATCCATGATCAGCCATGCTTCTCCAGCAAAGACGTAGCTATTTCATGAGCATCCAAATTCAAATCTACCCCACTGCTGCAGTCCACATATTTTCCACTCTAGCACATATTTAAAAAAAAAAAAACAGTGTCCTTCATTTAGCTACTATCTTTTTCTTCTCATTGTGCCTACTGATGACTGACTTACTTGGGATCTGGGCATTGAAGCTCATACTTGAGTGCCAATACATAACCATGGAGCCATCCTCATTCCCTCTTTAAAAGGTAGAAAGAGTTAACAAGATGGTGGAGTATTCAGAGAATAATCACATACTAGACATTCTGAAAAACCACAAATTCTTCCTCTGCTATGAGATACCGCTTCTGTAAATTCCCTCATGAAATCACAGCTGGCATTTAAAATAAATCCCCAGAAATGGAACTTCTGTTTAATTTAAAATGATAGCATAGGCCTTACTTGATGCCTAATCTTGATTGTCAACCTGATGAGATGCAGAATTAGAGGCTTCAGGGCATACTTCTAGGGGGTAATTCTGACTAGGTTAACTGAGGTGGGAAGAGATTCACTGTGGGAGGCACCATCCCCTGGGCTGCAATATGATACTAGACTATATAAAAAGGAGAAAGAGCACTGAGTACAACCATTTACCTCTCTGTCTTCCTGACTGAAGAGGTAATGTGCCCAGCTACTGCCTCACGTTTGCCTTGCATGACAGACTGTGTATCCTGAATTGTGAGCAAAAATAAGCCCACCTTCCTCCTTCCCTTCCTTCCCTTTCCTTTCTTCATGCCTTCAGTTGCCTTTCTCAGGGTATTTTGTCATAGCAACAGCAAAACTAAGTCATCTTGACATACTGATAGTGGAAGCACACTCCCATTTTCTCTGTGCATCTAATATCAGAGAAGTCACAGGAATTTTCATGCCCATGCAAGTGTAGCTGTAGTCAGATTACAATAAGTATGAAAGGTATCACAATTTGATATATTCCTTTCCACAAAAAAGTAATTCAAAGAGGATGTTAAGACTCATCTGATTCAAAACCTTACAAGGTGAAGCAATTCTTCATTCAGAAGTGGTCAATGAGGTATGCACCCTCATTTCCAGTTATGGAGGCTCTGTGTTTGATTCTATTTGGAGTCTAACTGGATGCCAAATTTCCTAATATTCTAAGGAACTCTACCTTAATGCAACGCTTATATACACAAACATACGGAGAGACTCTCACCAAGAGACCTAGCTGGAGGCGGCAGGTTGGAAAGTGATAATGGTCCAGCTCACACTGGTCTATTGCATGGTATCAACTCTTAAATGTGAAATCCATGCCCCTGAGAGGTCTTTGGTGAACTCCTGACAGTGTGACCAGAAGGCACAGAAGAGGCTTCCTCAGTAACAGGAACACCGCACTGTGTGAAAAGAAAAGCCCTGCATGTCAACAAGGTCTCACCAGCAGGGTCTCACCAGCAGGGTCTCACCAGCAGGGTCTCACCAGCAGGGTCCAGGGACGAGAACCTGCTGCAGAGGGATCAGCACTATCACAGGGAGCTGGTCTCAGCTGCTCTTTTTAGACCCTGACTTGTTAGGTTGACAGTACCAAGTTCCCCTGTTTTAGCATGTACTTGTTTCCAGAGCCACCAGAAAAAATAGGTGATCTTTTTCACATTTCTTCATGACGCTGAGAAAAAACAGTGAAAACCACATTTAATATAGGAAAGCCCAAAACTGTTTAGCTCAGGATAAATCTACCTAATTAGAATCATTTTATCGTGATGTCTCTTAAGACACTCCTCCACATTATGGAAATCAGAGAGGCAGACAGAATAGGAAGGGAGAAAACAGCTCAGAACAAAACAATACTGTAACACTGTTAATGGATACTAAATCAGGGATGCTGGAGATGGGATTTGCTGTAGCCCCATCCACCTCTGCTACCTCTCCCTCAAATATCTCTAGCCAAACCATACAGTTATATTCACCACATGTATCTACATGTCTGTGTAATAGTTACACACACACACGCATGCACACACACATATAATATTTATCAGGATAAACAAAATAAAGACATCCCTATTACTCTTGTGTGGAGCATGGAGATGGGATATTTTTAAGAGCAATGCCAACAACAGAAGGACTTAAACTTTTTAGGAGATAAGAAGAGAAGGCAACTGGCGGCTTTGCCGCAAGAACACCGCGTTATCTTCTGCCATTATCTTAGTTTAGTGATAGAATCAGAAGCTGAGGATTTACTATAAATGGTAAAGAATATTGCTTTTGGGAGCTGTTTTATCCTACACTCCATATTCTCTTAAAATGAACAGCAAGCATGATATTGGATTTCTGACAGTGCTGGAGTGATTGCAGTCTAGAATCTATTAAGAATACTAACATTTAAACAGGCTACCTTGATCCCACTGTTATTTCTGAGAGGATACATTTTGTTCAGTAAAGCCTTGTGAACTCCCAAATCATTGTGGACATAACTCGGGATCTCTTAGCCTTCAGTGGCTGCTCACCTTCTCTGCTGTAAAAGGTTTTACTCTTATTGGAAAATAAGACTTCATTCTGTTCCAAATGCAATGTGCAGGTTGGTGTCCTTGTTCAAGTCCTTAGCACCTTTTGAGATTTCTAGCAATCAACAGTTGTAGGATGGAATATAAAAGTTAGAAAGGGACTGTGACTCAGAAGTAACCAGCACCATCGATTGCTTCTATATTCAAACACTATGGTTGTTGCAGATTATGGTGGCTTGAATGTGAAATGTCCATTATAGGTGAAAATATTTAACCTAGTCCCCAGTTGGTGGCATTGTTAGGGCAGATTCAGGAGTTGGAGACTTGTTGGAGAAAATGCATCATTGGGGATGGGTTATGAGGGTTTATAGCCTTGTCCACAACTCTTCTTTTGTTCCTGGTGCCATGCCATGCTTTTCCTGCCATCACGGACTCTACCCCTCTACAACAATAAGCCCCAAATAAACCCTTCTGTTTTTAATTTTCTTTTGACCATGATGTTTTATTATAGAAACAGAAAAGTAACAAATACACAGATAAACCCACATCTTATCATTTCCTCCCCCAAACTCAAGCTACTCATCTTGTTTGGTGAGGGTTTGACCTCTGCGTCCTTGCATCTACTGAAGTCCTGGTGATGTTCTGCTTTTCATGAAGGGCCTTCACTGTTAAGAATATTCTGGATGATGCCAGCACCTATAAAGTACCCCAGAGGGTGGATTCCTTGCCACTTCCTTACTCTTCCACTGCATCTTTCCATAGTAGTGCTCAGATGTCAGGTGCATTGTATCCTACAGGTTCACCTCCATGTTTTTTCATGCTCCTTGATTCTCCTCTATCAATTTCTTCTTTTCATTTCTACTGAGGCTTTCAGACACCTGTTCTGTGTTTTCTACTAAAAACTTGACCCTTTCTTATCAAAATCCCTTGACATTGAGTAGATCATGGTCTTCACTTGGCAGATGTTCCGTAGCCGCCTCACCAACAACATCTAGACTCAGTCATCTGGACTTCTGATGCGGAGAAGTTAAAATTGCAGCACAATATGTGGCTTTCCTTTCTCTCACGTTTTCACTTTTTCCTTTTGCCTGTTCATTGTCTGTGATTTAGGGAAAGATGAATGTCCCTAGCACCTTGAAAAATATTTCCTTAATTCTTTCTAAGTATTTTATCACTATTCTATATTGATTTCCTTTTAAATGCAAACTTCTCAAAACTCTTTAATCTAGTTGGCTTCAATTTGAATTCTTTATTTATCCCACAGTAGCTTGATTCATAATTTAACAAGATAGTTGATTAGTATTTGTAATAATTTTGAATTGGCAAAGCCTCCCCTTCTCCCCACTCTTTTTGTTTCTCCATTCATTCTTCTCCCCTCCCTTCTTTACATTTTCATTTTTCCATTTCTCTCTTTCTATGCTTCTTTTCTTTTATTCATATGTCTAACCACAAATATGCTAAAGTGGGTATTTCAATACACACACACACACACACACATATATATATATATATATATATAGATAGATAGATAGATAGATAGATAGATAGATAGATATAGATATATGCTCAATCTTTAAAATCGCATGTATTGGAACTGGGAAAATGGATCAGTGGGTCAAGCCTGAAGACCTGAGTATGATACTTGAGATTTATGTAGAAGGAGATAATTGACTTCTCCAAGTTGTCCTCTGACCTGGAAAGATGTGCTTTGATGTGTGCCAACTCCCTACCTAACCCCTGACACATACATAAATGTGAAAGGATTCACATGCGTCACTAAAATCCTCCAAGATTTGTCAAATCCAGTTACCCCTTTTTAGCTATAGAAGTATACGACCTCTTTCTCACACTTGATTTCTTGATGGTTCTCTCCTTGATGCATTTCTCCTTTAGTTTTTATAATATTATTTTGATGCGCCATTCCCTCTCTGTAGTCACTTTTCTTGTTGTATCAAATGGCAATACTTCCTGGGATTTTGAAACTCAATATTTAGCACCTGAGCAGTGTGCTGAGTCCCTAGCTTGTTTATCTGTTTATGCAGCAGTGACATTTGCCTCCAGATTTCAGACCAGGAACTCTGTCCTGAGAACTTTCCCTCTGGCCTCTTCTTATTGTATGCTGTATAAGTACTTCAAAGTCCACATGACCAAAATGTCACATAATGATTTATCTATAAAACTGTCTTGCATTCCCTTTCAAAAAAAAAAAACCATGACTTGCATCTGATCGTGTCTCGTACAGCCGAAAGTTATGCACAAATGTTCCCAAACTCATCACATAAACCTTCCCTTATTTTCTTACTCCTTCAGAATTGTATTTTCAAAACCATTCCTTGAGTTTATTGCTTCTCTTCTAAACAGTCTTTCTCTGTTCTTAACCACTTGAAATTCCTTTTCTGCAGTTTGCCAAATTGGTCTTCAAAACCAAAATCCAAACAGAGAGTGATAAGCTGTGCATTCAATCTCCGTGTTCAGATCTTTCAGAGGTCTGTGGAGCTTTCATCCATTGATAAGCGCATTAACCTTTCTGACCTGGCCCCTATCTTCTTCTCCAGCATCATCTCTGACTATTTACACAGGCTTGGGCTTTCAGGAGTATTTCACTCTTTATCAGCCCTTAAACTTGCATAAGTTATTGCTTTTTATTGAAAGTTCTTCTAACTTTTTCCCATTCAGAGAAGTCTATCTCATTCCTTTAAGAAGTATGATCAGACCCCTACTAGACAGCAGAGTCTAGGAAACAAAAGTCCTAGTCCCAGAAATAAGTTGTTTCCTTTGAAGTTGTTGGCCAATGAAGTCGCAGAGACTTCACAAACATTAAAAACTATTTCCAGTCTCTTGGTTGTCACTTGACCACAAGATCCTATTGCTGAAGACAAGACATACTTAACTCACAGAACATGGAGAAATCAAGCTGGTGCTGGACTGGCAGCCTTGCTCTGCTAGCTAGCTTTCATAGTGAAACATGGTGCCAGATAGCAGAGAAGACAATTTATCATCAGTTTTATCCTAGTGTAAACCTTGGGAGCTACCTGAGTGAAATAGTTTCATGAACACTGTAGGAGTTACCAACAACTTTCTGATTGATTTTAAGGGCCACTGCACAATATGAAACCCACACTTGGCATCATTATTGGGCCAAGAACAAAGGACCAGATAGATCAGAGAACTCAGGGGAAAAATTACCACTAGTATTTTACTAGGTAGATTTAATATTAATCTAACTCCTAATAAGCTATCATCAACTACATAGACTAGCCATCTCTCATTGGAGAAGCATCTCTTTGAAGTATACACTAATCAATACAGATCAACCATGTACCACCAGTCAAGGCACAAAGAATAAGAGACTTCAGAACACCCAGCCCTGAATGGGTCATTTATACCACACCTCCTTTTCTGAAGATTCACGGATCATTTCAGGAGAGGGGGTGAACATGGTAAAAGAGCCAGAGATAGTTGATAACTACAGGAAGAGTATTTTCTGCATAGAGCAGGGCTGCTGGAAATATGACCCCACTGTGGGACAGCCTGCACAAGGCCTGTGCAAGCTTAAACCAGACAAAAGTCTCAGCATGTGGAGGGGAGCTGGGCACACGGTGAAACCCCTTTCTCGGAATTATTGGCTGCTTGGAGAGGAATGGTCAGTTTTCTTTAAAATGGGTTGACCATGCTCAAGTGGAAAGCAAAATATCCAAGAGTGTTTGGATAGAACAAGTGGCCTTAATGGGATATGGGAAGAGTTGGGGCAGGAAAAGTGACTGTGATCAGAACATGGTAGGAAAGTTCCCAAGAACTGTTCATAGGGAAGGGCAGCATGGCTGGTCTGGGTAGCTGCTGCCACCTCTGTGCTTAGAGTTGAGAGATTTTTCTTCAATTTCAATTTCTTCCAGGCTCTATAGCAAACAATATAATTCCTAAGAGGCAATAGGATCTCAGTAAGAACTAAAAGAATGAATGGGCTCTACGACTGTGGCACTGATGTTATCGAATTCTCAGTTGATGCTGCCTGATTCTCAACAGAAACCCACTATTTATCAACTGGAAATTTAATTATCAACTTTAAAAATCACATTCCCAGTTTGTTAAAGATTGGCTCAAGAGCTAATCTTCTTTCTAGTTTTTACAACTTAGACACGTGGAGCAACTGAGCAACCGAAGTCCTGCAGAACCATTTTTTTGTCTGGGGAACCACAGTGAACACTTAGTTTTAACTTGAAAGTATTTTTCTTCTTGGGGAACTGTTACGGTATCACCCTGACATTAATGCTAAAAAGGTCACTTAGAAGGTGATGAATTCAACTAGTTCAAGCCTGTGTGAAAAAAAAAAATTCCTATAAATTTTTGTCCTTCGATACACCAAACTATTCCTTCAGAGACTTTAGTGTTGAAATTTAAGGTAATGATTCTGAAGGCTCAACACTGCTAACAAGGTCAATACTTTTAAGATTTATTCAAAACTTACATTTAGTTGAAGATGAATATAAATACATCTTCTAGGAGAAACAGGCAGAAAAGAATCATGATGCTGATACGATCACTAATTCTGAGCACGGAAAACATGCTTGGGTGTTGTGAAGATAAAGAACATGTTAGAAGACAGAAAACAATCATCTTCCAGCTAAATGAGCAGGGATCTGAAAGACAAGGTGGTCATGACTAATCAGCATGAAAGACGCAGACCAGCTAGGGGTCTGGTGAGTTTTAACAGGGCAAGATCCTCCTCTGACAGAGGCTGTGCAGTAAGCTCAGTCACAGGTAGTGTGCAGATAACTTGATAGGGCACAAATATTAATGAAATGGCCTCCAAATATCTAAATATATTGTACGATAGCATCTAATACAGTATAAGAGATATACTGCAGTAAGGAGTATATGAGATTTAATGCTAAGTTGTTTTGACTTGTTGGTCATCATTAAACCTACAGATACAAAGCGCTTTAGCTGCAAAGAGATAGCTTGGACAGAGAGCTACGAGGAAAGCACTGGGATTCTCAACAGTGCAGAGAGCAGCAACAAAACACTGTGGCCAAAGCTGAGCACCAACTGCCAAACTGTGTGCTGCTTTGGTATGACAGGAAGGAGAATTCACAAGCATGCTCAAGCTATATGGTCATAAAATCAGTAAAGAGCTGATTGATTAGCAGATTGTGAACTGACTTATGAGGCAAGAGTATAAACCCAAATATATTGTTAACTGACTAAAAATGAAGTCCTTAATGCATGGGTTTAAGTACAATTTTTCAGAATGTGACTTCTGAGGTACAGTACAAATTTCAGAAAATTTAAAGATGCATGTTCATGATGCTCCTTGAGGACCTAGCTAGAAGTCAGGGCATGAAATTGAATATGAGAATATCTGCAGAGTTTTTTCCAACAGTGATATTCATTAAACTGTGGAATGGTCTCACAATGAAAGTAGTGGAAAGCCATTCTGTAAGTCATTGCACACAAGAGTGGACAAAATGTTCAAAGACATACTTGTTGAAAGAAATCTACATGGCTTCTGTGGGGAAGAGCAGAGTGAACAGCGCACTAGAGCTTCTATTTCTGCCCCTAGGAGCCTTACATGCTGTAATCAAATACCTTTCTTCTACTGTGAGTATATTCAGGTCACAGCTTTGATTTTGTGTTCATATATTTACATATTTATATTCCTTTTTTTCTTTTTTTTACAAAAAACCCTTAGATTATAAATTGTTATGTTTGTCTAAAATACATAAATCATATTTCTAGTTAGTATCCTGAGCTCTCTTATGATGACTGCTTTGGGAAAAAGACATAACAAGCAATTGGTATTTAATTCATTTTACCATTTATCTTGAAATGCATATGCCAAACCTTCAGTTAAGTAGCCTTGAATGTAGATAAAAGAGTGATAAGAGAAATTTTCATGTTTTATTTAGTACTATAACTTCTGTCTTAAAAAATCTTCCCTTTTAACCACTCATAAACACATAATGTCTTTGTATTTTATTGAAAACAATTCTGTTGCTTATGGGCATTTATTAGCTGAAATTTCTCTTCAATGGCAATTTATGAGAAATGGATTAAAAGTAATGATCATACAGCAAAGACATATCTGAGGCTACACTTTGAAAATAGCCACTTAAGCTATTATAGGCTTACGCTGGAAATGATAAGTGTATACAGATATATTTCATGAACTAAAATATTCAGCTAAGTGGGAATGCATTGTAAATTTCAATCAATGCCTTAAAAAAACAGAATCCTAAGGCATTATCTTTATATAAATGAAAATATCCCTTTTCATTTGTAAGACTGATTTAAGGGCTGAGGCAGTGGCCCAGTAGATAAAACCCACACAGAATAAATGTGTGATACCAGTGCTCCTGTTGCGAGATGGGTGTTGAGGCAGAAGACTCTCTAGAAGCTCTCAGAACAGGAAGTTTGGCTCAAGCAGCAGTGGCCAACAAAAGAGACTTGATCCCAAGCAAGGTGCAGAGTTAGGATCAACACCCAAGCTTATCTTCTAAACTCCACACTTACACCATGCCAGCGCATGCACACACCAGACAGACAGACAGACATGACGGATTTAATTCAAATAAGGCGTTTCTAAGGCATTAAGTAGGACAGGAACATGTAGGTAGGATCTGAAGTAGAGGCTATGGAAGAATGCTGCTTATTGGCTAACCCAGGACCGCCTGTCCAAGAACAACACTGTCCACAGTGGGCCAGTCCCTCCCTCTTCAAGAGTGGTTTAAAAAAAAATGCTTCCTAGACTGGCTACCCATTAATCTAATAGAGGCACACTCTCAATTAAGGCCATTATTCTGAAACATCTCTAATTTGTGTTAAGTTGTGAAAACCAACCAGCACAAACAGTGTTATCATAAATAACAAAATTCAGTTGCCTTAGATGCTAGGATGGGGTGGGGTGGAAAACTTATTAGGATAGTATAAAGGAAAGTGTTACTTTGTTTTCTTTCTTTTATTGTGTTTTTCTTCCCTTCCTCCTTTCCTGTGTTCTTCCTTCCTTCCTTTCCTCCATTCCCCTTCTGTCTTTCCTTCCTTTCTTCCTCCCTCCCTCCCTCCTTTCCTTCTTTCATATTCCTTCCTTTGCATCCTCTTTTCTCTCTGTCCTTCCCCATCCCTCTCTCCCCCATCTCTTGCTCTCTCCTTTACTCCTTTCCCCTTCTCCTCCTCTTTCTCTTTCCTTTACTCTGTCTTTGTCTCACTGTCTCCCTTCTTCTACCTCTTTCTCCCTCTTTCTTTGGGATGAACATAACACAGCTAGTCTCTTTCACAGTAGATGTCCTGCACACTTGCTCTCCTGACTCTACACAGGCGATGGAACACACAAACTAGAATGTTTTTTGACTTTAAGGTATGAAATTAAGAGGACAACTTTAAAAATTTCTCTTCATAGCACTTACATATGTTCATAGAGGTATGAAAATCTAATGAATGTGCCAGTCTACTGAGCATTTCAATAGAATTAAACATGACCCATAATTTGTATTATAAATTCCTTCAAAACTATATGGGGCATTTATACATTACAGACACATGCCATATCTCATTCATGAGATCCTACTCTGTGCTTGGTACATAGTCATTTTAGAAATGTTCAGTGATTTTCCCAAAGTTTTTTAACCAACACATGAATTAGTAATAACGCCCACTAGGTACCTGCCTTCTCTGTCCTAAGTGACGCCATTGTCTCTGAAGATCCTAGTCTAATGACAGCATGTCGGAGCCATCATGGGGCCTGTGAGCTCAATGGTATGCAATGAGCAGCAGCGTGATCTTGGGGATGGTATATGAGAGCACAGGATTAACTCTGCTGCTCTGTTGTCGGTAGCAAGAATTCTTATCAGGAAAAAAAAAAACATTCTTAAGGAGCCTATACATCAAAACCAACTTAAAAATACAGTTGGCAGGTTCCGTGTCCTAAGAAAATCTCATACAGGTTTATGTTCTGGGTATCTGTGTTATAAAAGGTCCTCAGATGGTTTTAATAGGAACACTTGATTATTAATCTCCTTCCTGGACTTGGGACACTTTCCGCAGCCCCACTAGTCTTCTGCAGCTGGAGGCTGCGCTGCCCTGGGTCACTTTCTCCTCTTTAGCCTCAGACTTTCTTGCGTTTATATGTAAATCCTTTGGATAGGTAAGGCTATCAACTGTGAGCAGCCATACAAATTTCCTTATTTCTGCTGGGATGGAATAATTTGCAGTTATTCCTTTTCTCTTTCATTGGCAGGTTCATTTTCTCTGGGTTCTTCCCTTCTCCCAAACTCTCAGCTCATATTTGCCTGAGGTTTGTTTGATAGCTCCCAACTCACTGAGGACAAGGCAGGCTCCAGGTCTTATCTACATCCCCAAAGCCTATGTTGAATCCTGGCACTGGAGAATTAGACTCCAGAAAAAGGCTTGTAGAATAAGATAATGAATTATTCAAGAATTAATTTACATTCCACTGTATGTTCAAGATCAATTAGTAATTTTGATTTCTAAGGAGAGAAATAGTAAGTAATTTGCTGAGCAGAAGACATGTGTGTGAATGGCAGGTCGTAGGAGGAAACTACACACCAATAAGATCTGTTCAGTCACTCTGCCAGAAACTGAAAAATTAACACCTCCAAATAACCATTTTATTTTCATAGTGATGCATCCCACAAAACACACAAAGATACATATAAATATGTATGTTTGTATAAGTTTTGCATAACAAATACCCTTTTGTTTTCTTTTCACTTAAAATTTATTTTTATTTTGTGTGTTTGTGTGCACATGCATACATGTGTGTGTGTGTGTGTGTGCGCGCGCGCACGCTCACGCTACCTGTGTGTAGGCACTAGTAATGGTCAGAGGAGGATGTTGGATCTCCTGGAACTATTTTCAAACCATGTTATGCTACCTGATGTGGGTGCTGGGAAATGAGTCCCACTCTTCTTAGGAGCAGTCAGTTCTACTGAACCATCTCTGTGACCCCTTCCTTGCTTTCTGAGACAAGGTCTAATGCAGCCCAGGCTGGTCTTGAATTTTGGTCATCCTGTCTCCATCTCCAAAGTGCTGGAATTACACAGTATATGCTACCGCATCTGTCTTATAACATACACTCTTACAAAAGACTCAGAAGAAAGCTGAATGAAGACAGTTGTTCATGCTAATTACAGCATTAAATCAGAAATAGGTATTTGGCGGAAAATTTAAGTTAAAGCTCTGTCTTTCTATTTTGAGTTCCCTTCAGCAATGATTTCTTGGTTAGAATTTTGTATTCATAGTTTTAATTTTGTACAGTTAAAAAAGATTTTTTCCCCAACTAGGCTATCTCTTGTGGCTGAATGGAATAGTTGTGCATTAATGATTGCTATTTTTATTTGATATAGAGCTATTTAGTGCAGAGACTTAAATACTAGGCTGTTTAGGTATTTCTCCCCCTGACAATAATACCTGGTTTAGGGAAGAAAGACTGCTGGAGGATCAGAGCAGCACTGCAGCTCTGTGTCTATTTCCTTCAGAGACCTGGGGAAAAGCCAGAGGATCACAGGAGCACTGTGGCTTTGGGTCTTTTTCCTTCAGAGAGCTGGCTTACTTTTGTGCCAAAAGTATATTAAGAACTGCTTGTTCAGTATTTTACAGATTTATATTAGCAATGAACACTTTTCCACAGCTGTGACATCAAGAACCTTTTCAAATCTAAACTTATTATGAATATTAGAATTTTTTATTAAAGCTATATTTCAGAGTTATCATTACCAGTTCAAAAGTGACTCACGGAGAAACAATAGACATGCAGAGCTGAGTAACATCAGAGCTTTGAGCCTCTGGTCCTTCCTTCACTGTTTAAGAGATGGAAGCTCCCAATTAAGAGCTGGATTCACACTGTATAACTACTTATTAATACAATCTTCCTCTAAAGTGTTGTCAGGGTTTGTTTGGGTCTAAGTATCACTGAGGAGCCTTGGTTAGCACGCATCCTCAAAATTCATAGATGTAAATCCCAACCCTCAGTGTGGTGGTATTCAGAGCAAAGGTATGACATCATTAAGTCATAGGGTGAAGCTCTCACTAGGGGGAAGCTGTACCCTTCTGAAAGTCATCTCAGAGAGCTGTCTCTCTATTGTTTCCCTCATGTGAGAATAAGGCTATACAGAAGATCTTCATCAGAACCATGTTTGGGTCCAGATTTCAAATTTCCAATGTTGCCAGCAGCCAGAACAATTAGGAACAGGTTTCTGTTATTTACAAACCAGTCCTCATGTCTCATGATCCAAGTGGATCTTTCCTGGATTACAGATGAAGAAGCAGTGATTTGGGTTATTGAAATGAAAGGTCCTTGACCTCATGGATAACACACAATTCTGTTTATTCTCTACTCTGAGAGAGGAGCAAGAACACAATCAATATATACTATATGAATTCTTTTTCTATAAAAGCCAATAAACAAACCACACACACACACACACACTTAAATAGATGGTCACAGAGTTTCTTAAAGTTTTGCAAAGCTCTTGAGATCCCCTCAAAGCCCCTCTCTGATGAAACTTTTGGACTGTCAGAGACATGATTATTTAAGACTCCTGAACATTTCAAGGCTTCAGGGCTGTGCATGAGGAAGGCCAGCTCGGCAGGACCAGTGCTGAATCCTGCCTGCTTGGACACTAATTACACAGACTAATGAAAGATCTGGCCGCTCTGTAGTCTGCACTTATGCTAACATCTGGCGCCTCGTGGCTGCCTCCCCTCCATCATTATCCCCAAGTCAACTCTCATTTCCAGCTTCTTCAGTGTCCAAAGAGGCCCTAAGCAAGGCAGCTAAGAGCCCTCGGCAAAGCCATAGGATTGCAGACTTAAAGACTCTCAGGCCATGGTTTACAC
The DNA here is from genome assembly GCA_025134845.1 of Neodon shergylaensis. Classification (NCBI taxonomy): domain Eukaryota; kingdom Metazoa; phylum Chordata; class Mammalia; order Rodentia; family Cricetidae; genus Neodon; species Neodon shergylaensis. Next base: position 3,169,500 of record JABTXL010004539.1, on the reverse strand, counting down.
AAGTGTTTTTACTTCCTACATCATTGAAAACTGCTTTGTGTAACATTTTTTTCCAAATTCCCAGTTGTATCTTAGGTAATAGAAGGATGCTCATTAGCTTAGCTAATTAAACATCACAGGCCTTCTCAGAGCAATGTCCTGTGGAAAAATTCTAGCCAGTCCCCACCATGAGAGACCTCCAACTGTCACTGTAAGATATGCTCATGGGTTTTTATGGCTTAAAAGTGCTAGAAATAAATGCGCCATCACACATGTGACAGTTGTGCTTGAGTGGTATGTATATAAAAGTATATGTGTATATACATAAACATACTTATGTAATGTTGGGGGCCATGGTCACATTTGTGAGTAGTTTAAGTACAGGAGTGAACGTGCCACAAAGCATATGTGGTAGTCAGAGCATAACCTCAGGTGTCTGTCTCCACCATCCACATTTGTTGCGGGAGGTCCTTCTGCTCCTCCAGCCAATAGCCGCTGAGATACCAGCCCATTGGGGCGTGGTCTCTCTCTTTAAAAAAAGCAGCCACTTCCCTCATCTCTCTCTCTTTGCCTCCTTCAGCAAATTCTACCGGTGTGGATGATCCCATCCTGGCGCACGCCTTTAATCCCAGCACTTGCGAGGCTGAGGCAGGTGGATGTCTGTGAGTTCGAGACCAGCCTGGTCTACAAGACACATTGTCTGAGAAAGAGTCTCATGTTATTTGCCACTGTACATGTCACACTGGATGGTCTATCAGCTTCTGGGTTTCTACCGTCTCTCCTCCCATCTTACTGGGATTAAAGATTTGTCTCAACACATCTGAATTTATGTGGGTTCTGGGGATCCAAAGTCAGGTCTTGAGGCTGTCACAGTAAGTTGTCATGCCAGTGTGTGTGTGGTGTGTATAATTTTACTGACTTATATGATCAATTAAATACTTTTTAAAAATATTTAAAAAATCATTCAAGCAGTGGTCTTTGCAAATAATAAATGAAAAGAATGTCCAATTGTGTACCTTTGTTTAGAGGAGAGTGTTTTGGTTTTTTTTAATTAATTAATTAATTAATTTATTTATTAAAGATTTCTGTCTCTTCCCCACCTCCGCCTCCCCTTTCCCTCCCCCTCCCCCAATCAAGTCCCCCGTCCCTCGTAAGCCCAAAGAGCAGACAGGGTTGCCTGCCCTGTGGGAAGTCCAAGGACCACCCACCTCCATCCAGGTCTAGTAAGGTGATCATCCAAACTGCCTAGGCTCCCACAAAGCCAATAGGTGCAGTAGGATCAAAAACCCATTGCCATTGTTCTTGAGGTCTCAGTAGTCCTCATTGTCCGCTATGTTCAGCGAGACCAGTTTTATCCCAGGCTTTTTCAGACCCAGGCCAGCTGTCCTTGGTGAGTTCCCGATAGAACATCCCCATTATCTCATTGTGGGTGCACCCCTCGCGGTCCTGAGTTCCTTGCTCGTGCTCTCTCTCCTTCTGCTCCTGATTTGGACCTTGAGATTTCAGTCCGGTGCTCCAATGAGGGTCTCTGTCTCTGACTCTGTCTCCTTTCATCGCCTGATGAAGGTTAATATTCAGGAGGATGCCTATATGTTTTTCTTTGGATTCTCCTTCTTATTTAGCTTCTCTTAGAACCTGAGTTATAGGCTCAATGTCCTTTATTTATGGCTAGAAACCAAATATGAGTGAGTACATCCCATGTTCCTCTTTTTGGGTCTGGCTTACCTCACTCAGGATAGTGTTTTCTATTTCCATCCATTTGCCTGCAAACTTCAAGAAGTCCTTGTTTTTTACTGCTGAGTAATACTCTAATATGTATATATTCCATACTTTCTTCATCCATTCTTCAATTGAAGGGCATCTAGGTTGTCTCCAGGTTCTGGCTATTACAAACAATGCTGCTATGAACATAGTAGAGCATATACTTTTGTTGTATGATAAGGCCTCTCTTGGGTATATTCCCAAGAGTGGTATTGCTGGGTCCAGGGGTAGGTTGATCCCGAATTTCCTGAGAAACCTACACACTGCTTTCCAGAGTGGTTGCACAAGTTTGCATTCCCACCAGCAATGGATGAGTGTACCCCTTTCTCCACAACCTCTCCAGCAAAGGCTATCATTGGTGTTTTTGATTTTAGCCATTCTGACAGGTGTAAGATGATATCTTAAAGTTGTCTTGATTTGCATTTCCCTGATCGCCAAGGAAGTTGAGCATGACCTTAGGTGTCTTTTGGCCATTTGAACTTCTTCTGTTGAGAGATCTCTGTTCAGTTCAGTGACCCATTTAATGATTGGGTTGATTAGCCTTTTACGGTCTAGTTTCTTGAGTTCTTTATATATTTTGGAGAGCAGACCTTTGTCAGTTGAGGGGTTGGTGATGATTTTCTCCCAGTCAGTGGGTTGCCTTTCTGTCTTAGCGACAGTGTCCTTTGCTTTACAGAAGCTTCTCAGTCTCAGGAGGTCCCATTTATTCAATGAGGCACTTACTGTCTGTGCTGCTGGGGTTATACGTAGGAAGTGGTCTCCTGTGCCCACGTGTTGTAGAGTACTTCCCACTTTCTCTTCTATCAGGTTCAGTGTGTTTGGACTGATATTGAGGTCTTTAATCCACTTGGACTTGAGTTTTGTGCATGGTGATAGATATGGATCTATTTTCATTCTTCTACAGATTGACATCCAGTTTTGCCAGCACAATTTGTTGAAGATGCTCTCTTTATTCCATTGTATACTTTTAGCTCCTTTATCGAAAATCAGGTGTTCATAGGTTTGTGGGTTAAAGTCAGGGTCTTCTATTCGATTCCACTGGTCGACTTCTCTGTTTTTATGCCAATACCAAGCTGTTTTCAATACTGTAGCTCTGTAATACAGTTTGAAGTCAGGGATGGTAATGCCTCCAGACATTCCTTTATTGTATAAGATTGTTTTGGCTATCCTGGGTTTTTTGTTTTTCCATATAAAGTTGATTATTGTCTTCTCCAGATCTGTGAAGAATTTTGATGGGGATTGCATTGAATCTATAGATTGCTTTTGGTAGAATTACCATTTTTACTATGTTGATCCTCCCAATCCAAGAGCAAGGGAGGTCCTTCCATTTTCTGGTGTCCTCTTCTATTTCTTTCTTCAAAGACTTAAAGTTCTTGTTAAATAGATCTTTCACTTCTTTGGTCAGGTTTACCCCAAGATATTTTATGCTCTTTGTGGCTATCGTGAAAGGTGATGCTTCTCTGATTTCCCTCTCTGTTTCTTTATCCTTAGTGTATAGGAAGGCAACTGATTTTTTGGAGTTGATCTTGTATCCTGCCACATTACTAAAGGTGTTTATCAGCTGTAGGAGTTCTTTGGTAGAGTTTTTGGGGTTGCTTATGTATACTATCATATCATCTGCAAATAACGACAGCTTAACTTCTTCCTTTCCAATACGGATCCCCTTGATCCCCTTATGTTGTCTTATTGCTATTGCTAGAACTTCAAGAACTATATTGAAGAGGTATGGAGAGAGTGGACATCCTTGTCGTGTTCCTGATTTTAGTGGGATGGCTTTGAGTTTTTCTCCGTTTAATTTAATGTTAGCTGTTGGCTTGCTGTAAATAGCTTTTATTATATTTAGGTATGACCCTTGTATCCCTAGTCTCTCCAATACCTTTATCATAAAGGGGTGTTGAATTTTGTCGAATGCTTTTTCAGCATATAATGAAATGATCATATGGTTTTTTTCTTTCAGTTTATTTATATGGTGGACTACATTGAAAGATTTGCATATGTTGAACCAGCCCTGCATCTCTGGGATGAAGCCTACTTGATCATAATGGATAATATTTCTAATGTGTTCTTGAATTCAGTTTGCCAGTATTTTATTGAGAATTTTTGCGTCAATATTCATGAATGAGATAGGCCTGTAATTCTCTTTCTTGGTTGGGTCTTTATGTGGTTTTGGTATCAGGGTAACTGTAGCTTCATAAAAGGAATTTGGCAATGACTTTTCTGTTTCTATATTGTGAAATACATTAAGGAGTATGGGTATTAGCTCTTCTCGGAAGTTCTGGTAGAACTCTGCATTGAAGCCGTCTGGTCCTGGGCTTTTTTTGGAGGGGAGATTTTTGATAACAGCTTCTAGTTCTTCGCAACTAACCGGTCTGTTTAGATTGTTCACCTGGTCTTGGTTTAGCTGTGGTATTTGGTACTTATCTAAAAAATTGTCCATTTCTTTTGTATTTTCCAGTTTTGTGGCATACAGGCTTTTGTAGTAAGATCTAATGATTCTCTGAATTTCCTCTGTGTCTGTGGTTATGTCCCCCTTTTCATTTCTGATCTTATTTATTTGCGTGTTCTCTCTCTGTTGTTTAATTAGTTTGGATATGGGTTTGTCGATCTTGTTGATTTTCTCCAAGAACCAACTTTTTGTTTCCTTGATTTTTTGGACTGTTTTCTGTGTTTCTATTTTGTTGATTTCTGCCCTCAGTTTGATTATTTCCAGTCTTCTACTCCTCCTGGGCACATCTGCTTCTTTTTTTTCTAAAGCTTTCAGGTGTGCTGTTAAGTCCCCTATGTATGCTTTCTCTGTTTTCTTTAAGTGTGCACTTAGTGCTATGAACTTTCCTCTTAGCACTGCTTTCATCGTGTCCCATAGGTTTGAGTATGTTGTCTCTTTATTTTCATTAAATTCAAGGAAGACTTTAATTTCTTTCTTAATTTCTTCCTTGATCCAGGTGTGGTTCAGTAGTTGAATGTTCAGTTTCCATGAGTTTGTTGGCTTTCTGGGGGTAGTGTTGTTGTATTCTAACTTTAATCCGTGGTGATCTGATAAGACACAGGTGGACACT
>JABTXL010004539.1:3150545-3164304 GCA_025134845.1 Neodon shergylaensis | reverse complement strand
CATTTCTTCAAACTTTTGGTTATACTTCTGATCCATTTCTATAAGGATGTTTTTCACATGTTGTTTAATGGACTCTATTGCTTTCATAAAGTCAATTCTTTCCACTTCTTCCGTATTAGGACGTTCAAGTCCATCTGTTGTAAGATCATTGGGTTCTGGTGTTTTCATGTTGTTTTTCAGATTATTGGGTGAATTCTTGCCTTGGTGCCTGCCCATCTCCTCCTATTGAAACTATCTAATGGGTCTTTCAAAACTGGTTCAGGTTTCCCTGTTGACCAGGGGCTCCTCTTACAAAATACTGTCGCTCTGTTTCCTGGCTCCTGCCAGGGGCCAAGTTCCCTCTCGCCCCTTGGAAGGGTCTTCAGGAACAGGACCCGGCTCCTTCCTTGCTAGGGATCTCATCAACCAAAGGCCTACCTCTTTGCTTTAATTGTAGCGGGGCGATCTGCTCTCGGTGTTGTGCTCCGGTTCCTGCTGTCTGCCACCTGGGCCTCTGCGCCGCTGGTCTGCCGCCTGGGCCTCCGCGCCGCTGGTCTGCCACCTGGGCCTCCGCGCCGGTGGTCTGCCGCCTGGGCCTCTGCGCCGCTGGGCTGCCGCCTGGGCCTCCGCGCCGCTGGGCTGCCGCCTGGGCCTCAGTGTTTTGGTTTTTAAAACAGTATAGCAGCATTAAAAGAGAGAATGTCCACAAGAAGAAAGGAAGCCTGAGCTGTTAAGACTCTCACATAATCTTTACACTGAGGAATCCATATCACAAAAGCTTGCTTTAGTTTTCGCTTCTTATTCTCTGCATTCCTCAACTCTCCTTTCCTACGTTCAAGGAAAAAGGAGATTGTGGTTAGAATGAGAAAATCTAGAGGGAGTAGAATCAATTCCCAGATAAGACTCTTAACATCTACTTATGAATCAGTTCAGAGTATACCATCAGCTATTCAAGCTAGGGGAAGCACTTGCTTCCATAGAACTGATACAGAGGTATGAGCAAATATTTTTGATCTTTTTTAAATCCTTCATTTTTCCATCATAGTTTGCTTTTCTTCCCTGTCCACAACCTCTGCCCCATTATTCTCTGTATTGTTAGGTCAGAACCTAGCACTGAGTACCTCTTGTCTCTCTTCTACTCCCAGAGCTCATCTGCTCAGCATCTCAGGACTCAATGTCTTCCCACCTTGCCTGCTTTCTTGATTATTTGTGTCCATTTGTAACCAAAGCCATGCTCCGGAGCTGGAGGGATAAATAGACCCACAGGTTTTAGTGACCTCACAGTTTTCCTAAAAATCTTTGTGTCTAACTGTGAATCAATTAGAACCTCCCCACGTTGGAATTTTGTCCTAAAAAAGTGTTCAGTTCTAGCTGTACTAGGAAGTCCTGAGCCATGACACCTTCTGATGACAGTATCTTGCTATCCTTTTAGCTTCTTGTATCACTTCTACTGAGCTGAATAAAATGGTAAGTGCAATAGATTCTCAAGTTGCAAGGCTGAGTGTCCTCATCATTCTGAAACACTTTGAGTTTTCTGACCATTCTGCCACCCTAAGCACCACTGTATTTCTGGGATGCTCTCCTTCACCTGATGGACGCAAGCATCCCCCTTAGGGTAAAGAGACCCATCTTCCTGAACTCTGAGAGCCTTTATCACAGCTTTCAAGATGATTTGTGTTTCTCTCCCACAGGTCTTCAGATTTCTTCTTATTCAGAGTAAGTCTTCAGAAACAATTGAGAAGTGTGCAATATTAGAAGGGGGTTCACTTCATCACCGTTGTTTGAGATCAGACCTCACTATGTAGCCTTAGCTGACCAAGAAATCACTACATAGCCTGGGCTTGGTTTAAATTAAGGTGAGTTTTGCTTTAACCTTCCCAGTGCTGAGTTTACGTACATCACACTCCCTCATACCTGGCTTCATCATTTAAAAAATTGTATTTTATTACATTCATTTAGTATATGTGCTTGTGTGTGTGTGTGTGTTCACACACATACCACAGTGTATATGTGGAGGTCAGAGGGCAACTTTGCGCCTGCAGCCAAGTGGGTACAAGTAGTTGAACTCAGTAGCAAGAGCCTTTACCCACTGGATCGTCTGTCTGACCCCTTTCATGACTCTAAACCTGATATGGTGATCTGTCTTAGGCACATTTTCTATTTTGGCTGACTAGCTCTTATTATCTTCATTTTCCTCCTTGCCTTTATGTACTAAAGTGTGAATATGTCAGAATCACAGTTATAGAGAGAAGGTAATATGCACAAAAGCACCGCCATCTAAGAAACACTACAACTTTCTGGCTTTTTAGGGTGTGAGCCCCCTGGTTGCACGTCAGTATAATTAAATGTGAGGTAAACAGGATGCTGGCCTTTCCAATGTCATCAAACAGCATCTCCTTCCAAGATGGAGATGACTTTGCTCAGCACACAGGAGAGTCATCTGCTCATGATGAGAAATGTAGTTTATACAGAGTTCTCTGTTTAGGGCTGTACCCTATTTTTTTTATTGAATTATTTGTTCTTTTGATGACCAGTTTTTTGAGTTCTTTGTATATTTTGGAGATCAACCCTCTGTTCAATGTGGGATTGATGATGATCTTTTTCCATTCTGTAGGCTGTCGTTTTGTTTTGTTGACCATGTCCTTTGCTTAACAGAAGTTTCTCAGTTTCCAGAGGTCCCGTTTATTAATTGTTTCTATGTTTGTGCTACTGGGGTTATATTTAGTAAGTGGTCTCCTGTGTCAATGAATTCAAGTGTACTTACCACTTTCTGTCTTATGAGGTTCAGTGTGGTTGATTTTATGTTAAGGTCTTTGATTCATTTGGACTTGAGTTTTGTTTATGGCGATAGATATGAATCTATTTTCATTCTTCTATATGTTGATATCCAGTTATGCCAGTACTATTTGATGAATATGCTTTCTAATTTCTATTTTAAATATTTTTGCTTCCAAAAGGTTGCCACAAATACCCCCCAAAATTACTTCACCCAACTAAAAGCAAAAAGCAGTTTGGAGAGAACTATGTCCAAATACCCTAAATGATTGTTTATAAATGTTTGTTCATATTTAAAGGGGGATATGCTATAGAGATTTACACTGGTATGGATCTTGGTTTACTGATACAAATTTAAGGTCAATTTTGTTATAAATATATTTGTGCTCTTATTAAGGTATTGTCTTTGTGCAGCTCATTTAAAAATGTAATGTATAGTTAAAAATGCAGGTTAGTAGATAATCATTTGTAATAGTCAAGTTTGTAGTCATGTTAGTTAGGCTTTCTAGATATACAGAGATATATTTCAGATGTATAGGAATTATTCAAATCTTTCAAAGACTTTAAGAATATGGCACTTAAAATATTTTAAGAACTTAGGACTTTTTATAACACTGAAGCACAACTGCTCCTGGCACCACCAATCTACTTCAAGAGGATGATGGGCATGGAAGAGGCTCCTAATGGAGCTTGCTAGCCATTTGGGCAAGTAACTGCTTGATGTTATGCTGTATGAACTGGACATGTAGGACCCACAGAGAAATGACTGCTGAACTTGCCTAAAGGTGAGATGCTCCTTTGGGGTTCCTGCTACACAAAAGAGTCTGCTAGCCATTCTGCAAGACACAGAAAAATGTGACTGGTAAACTGCCAATATAGGTGGAACTGTCTTTGAAATTTCCTTCTTCATCGAAAAGTCTTTGGATACTATATACCTGTAGGTTGAAGATGGATGCCCCAATGGTACAGAAAAACTTGGAATGACTGTCCAGGTAGCAAGCTGTCTCTGTCAATTCTAGAGTTTTTGAAGTTGCTTACAATGAACTTTTGTTTACTTAGGTAATATTATATCCTTCTGGAATCTTTGATGGAGTTGAAAAATAGATAGATATAATTATAGTTCTTTTAGTTATGATAAAAGATAAAGTAGATATAAATATTGTAACTGTAAATCTTGCTTGATACCTGTTTTGCATACATAATTTACTATGTTAAAGTTGAAACTTTCCTTTCTATTTAAACAGAAATGGGGATGTGATGTCGGATTCCTCTCTGTATGATGTGAATATCATTGGTTAATAAAGAAACTGTCTTAGGCCTGAGCAAGGCAGAACAGAGGTAGGAGAGGAAAACAAAACTGAATGCTGGGAGAAAGAAGGTGCAGTCAGAGAGAAGCCATGTAGCCCCACTGGAGACAGACTCCGGAACTTTACCCTGTAAGCCATAGCCTCATGCCAATACACAGATTAATGGAGATAAATTAATTTAAGATATGAGTTAATCAGAAATACACTTAAGCTATTGGCCAAACACTATTGAAAATAATATGGTTTCTGTGTGATTATTTGGTGGCTGAGCAACTGGGAACGAACTAGCAGCCTTCTACAACAATGGTGGATGATTTTTTTTTTGATGAGTCCTTGGATTCAACTTGCCAGTATTTTATTGAGTATTTTGGCATCAATGTTCATGAGTGAGATTGGTCTGTAATTCTTTTTTCTAATAATATCTTTATGAGATTTGAGGATCAGGGTAATTGTAGTCTCATAAAAAGTGTGGCAATGTTCCTTCTGTTTCTATTGTGTGGAACAATTTGAGGAGTATTGGTATTAGTTCTTCTTTGAAAATCATGTAAAATTCTGTGCTGAAACCATCTGATCCTAGGCTTTTTTGTTTGTTTGTGAGACTTTTTGATATCTGTTTCTTTTTTTTCTTTTTTCTTTTTTTTTTTTTTTTTTGGTTTTTTGAGAGAGGGTTTCTCTATGGCTTTAGGAGCCTGTCCTGAAACTAGCTCTTGTTGACCAGGCTGGCCTCAAACTCACAGAGATCCACCTGCCTCTGCCTCCCCAGTGCTGGGATTAGAGGTGTGCACCACCACTGCCCAGCCTGTTTTTATTTCTTTAGCAGTTATAGATCTACTTAATTTGCTTATTTAAATAATGATTTAATTATAGTAAGTGATTTAATTTTAGTAAGTCTTGATTTAATTTTAGTAAGTGATCCAGAAAGTTGTCCATTTCCTTTAAGTTTTCCAATTTTGTGGAGTACAAGTTTTCAAAATATGACCTAATGATTCTCTGGGTTTCCTCCATGTCTGTTGTTATGTACCCCTTTTCATTTCTGATTTTGTTTATTTGGATATTCTTTCTCTGCCTTTTGGTTAGTTTGGATAAAGTTTTATCTATTTTGTTGACTTTCTTGAAAAACCAACCCTTTGTCTTATTGATTCTTTGTATTGTTGTCTTTGCTTCTATTTTGTTGATTTCAGCTCTTAATATGATTATTTCCTGCTGTCTAGTTCTCCTTGGTGAGTTTGCTTTTTTTGTTCTAGAATTTTCAAATTTCTGTTAACTCACTAGTGTGGGATTTTCCTGGCTTCTTTATGTACACATTTAGTGCTATGACCTTTCCTCTTAACACTGTTTTCATTGTGTTCCATGAATTTGGGTATGTTGTGTGGTCATTTTCATTGAATTTTAGGAAGTCTTTAATTTCTTCCTTGATCCTTGATGATTAAGGTGAACATTGTTCAATTTCCATGTGTTTATGGACTTTCTGAAATTAGTGTTGCTGTTGAATTCTAATTTTAAATCATTGTGATCTAATAAGACACATAGGGTTATTCCATATTTTTGTATTTGTTGAGGTTTGCTTTGTTACAGAGTATGTAGTCAATTTTTGAGAAGGTTCCATGAGGCACTGCGAAAAAGGTATATTCTTTTATGTTTGGATGGAATGTTCTAAAAATGTCTGGTAAGTACATTTGAGTTATAACATCTTTTAGATTTTTTTTTTATTTCTTTGTTAATTTTCTGTCTGTAAGGTCTGTCCAGTGGTGAGAGTGGATTGTTGAAGGCTCCTGCTATCAGGGTGTGGTATTTAATGTTTGATTTAAGCTTTAGAAGTGTTTAACATCATTCTTATGTGCAATAGCAATACATTATTATTATTATCATTGTTGCCAGGATTGTATATACAAAAATGATACATTCTATAAAAGCAGGAGTTTGCTAAATTGACTACTATATACACGTATTAAGAGCACAGTAGACATAAACTTTGAAGTACGCTGAAACCAGTGCACAACAGAGAACACCAAGCAATGATAACAAAATTTCTTTTCTCTCACTAACTTGGCTCCTCTTTCCTCTTAGCACTTCCTACCTTTCTCCTTCTCTGCTGCTTCCCACCAGAGGAGCCAGCCTTTTTCTTTAGTTCCTTTCTCCATTACCATTATTTGCCTAGCCTTGTTTTTGTCAAATTATCTTTCACTCCAAGATTATAGTAGATGTTGTCTTTGTTGGTTATGAACTCTATTATAGTTCTGTTATATATTTATACATTAGGAAAACACTCTGACTAAAATAACTGATCCACTCAATGCTCCCCCAGAGAAACCTCATTCAGAGTGATCTCTAAAGTTGATGATGTTTTAGGACATTCGAGAAATACTAAATTACATTTTTCCCTATTTATTTAATTCCTGGGGAAGGAGACTGCATGTAAGGTATCTGTCACCTTTGTGGCCAACACAGTTGACTGTGTATTTTGTTATTACTGGGTCTGCCCATGACTGTACTCTAGGCTTGTTTTCTGTCACTATTGTTCCATCTTTTGATCATGTTTTAGCATATGGTCTTTCCTGGCCTCATGGTTTAGCTATTTTATCTCCTATAAACACAGAAAAACGTAGTATGTGTCCAAATAGGATGGACCGTGGATAAGGGTCAGAATATTCCTTCTTTGCTCTTTCTTACTTTTTGCAGTTTTAGGGACTGAACTCAGGATTTTGAATATATAGGCAAGTATCCTATTACTGACTTATAGCTTAGCCATTAATTTTCTTTCATTTCCTTTTTCTCTTCTTCTTCTTGTTCTTCTTCTTGTTCTTCTTGTTCTTCTTGTTCTTGTTCTTGTTCTTGTTCTTCTTCTTCTTCTTCTTCTTCTTCTTCTTCTTCTTCTTCTTCTTCTTCTTCTTCTTCTTCTTCTTCTTCTTCTTCTTCTTCTTCTTCTTCTTCCTTCTTTCTTCTTTCTTCTTCTTCTTTTCAGACTGGGTCTTGCAAAGTTACCCAGTTGATTTTGAACTCACTCTGTAGCCCAGGCAGGCTTTGAACTTGTGACCCTCCTAAGTAAATTAGATTATAGGTCGATAATACTGACCAGCTCCACTTCCCTCTTAACTGACAGATGTTAGCTGTGGTTCTCCCTCCCTCCTTGATGCCCTCTACCTTTAGCAGCTGCCACTGAAAACATTGTTGCTACCTAAGGGAAGACAACTGCTTCCTGTTCCAGACTTCCACATGGTTTAGTATTTGATTTTATCCCACAGCCTTAAAGCACTGCTTCCTAATTGTTCAGATTTTAGTTGCCATTTTATTTCAACTCTTTCTTTTTGACTCTCTGGCTAGTCTGAGACCCTCCCCAGCCATTACTCATCACATTCCTCTCTTTTATCTGTCTTTATAAGTCCCATAAATAACCACTATAAAAATAGACTTATTTACAAGTTGATTGCCTGTTCTCTCGCAGTGCCATGAAGCATACCGTAGCTCTTACAGTTACCAAACTCTCAAAACTCCATGTGTTTGCAGGGAGAAACTAGGGTAAGAGGCTCTTCTACAAATATCACTACTCATGCTTGACAATTCTGGGCAAATTGATGTTTGGCGTGTTCTCTGTAAATCATGATGGAATTTTCACAAATTTTAAAGATAAAAGGAAGACGTTCTCTTACTCCCTTTGTTTAATAATTCAGCTCAGTGGTGTGTTAAATAGGATCCAAATACATCGCACAAAATAAAAGAATAAATAAAAATATTACATGAAAATAATTCAGTTTATAATGAGAATTGTGTGTCTATCTTTCTATTGTTGACATTTTACTGTTTTTTTTCACAATCTGAAAATTATCAGTAAGCAATATTAGCATTTACAAGTTATAACATATAACATGCATTGTTTAACTGAGATTTCCCTCTTCCTTCCCAAGTGCTTCCTCTTATCTCCTCCTTTCCCCTTCTATATTCAGCCATTACTTACATGCAATTCTTTAGTTCATTTGAACTTTCATCTCAATGGGAAACTTAATGGGACCACTTAAAATTAATTCAGTATAGGGCAAAGCTGTTGAGTGACTATTCTGATAAAATTGCTATCTTAAACAATTTTCAAAAGTATTAACAGTGAACTTTAGTACTTTTAATATGTGACATATACTAAACTTTATTAACAAACAAAAGGTTTTGAGTTACTTTCCAATGAACATTCATTTTTAATTAAAATAATTTCTTACTATTAAACAAAAACATGAAAAATACTATAGTGATAGGATTTAAAGTTCTTAGGTGGGAGGATTGAGAGGATGGGAGGGAGAGGGGGCGGGGGTTGGTGTGTAAAATAAGATTGTTTTAAAAGTAAAAAATTATAGTTCTCATGTTTATAATCACAGACAATAAAAGCTTCCTTGAATGAAGAAAGTGAAATATGTTCACAGTGCACAAGTGTACACATATACACTTACATGTGTGCACACATCCCACATTTGCACAAATACACACATGCACAAACAGTCTCCTCTATATACATATGTGTATGCACTCATATATGTATGCACTCGTATGTGTATACACTCATATGTGTATGCACTGGCAAGACTTAGGAGTTCACAGGGGTCATAGTTATCGTTTCCATTGCTGTGAAGAGACACCATGACCATGGAAACTCTTATAAAGGAAAACATTCAGTGGGGTGGCTTACAGTTTCAGAGGTCCATTATCATCGTGGTGGGATATGGCAGCATCCAGGAAGACATGGTGCTGGAGAAGGATCTGAGAGAGGAGAAGGAGCTATATCTTGAGCCCACAGGCATCAGGAAGTGGTCTGAAACACCAGGTGTGGTTTGGGCATATATGATACCTCAAATCCCATCCTGCAGTGACATACTTCCTCCAAGAAGGCCATACCTCTAACAAAGCCACATCTTCTGATATTGCCACACCCTGTGAGTTTATGGGGGGGGTCTACATTCAAACTACCACATTCTACTCCCTGGCACCCAGAAGCTTGTAACAATATCATAATGCAAAATGCATTTAGTACAACTTCAAAAGTCCCCATAGTCTGTCACAGTCTCAACAATGTTTAAAAGTCCAAAGTTCAAAGTCTCTTCTGTGATCCATGTAATCTCTTAACTGTGATTCCCTATGTCTTAATTAGAGTTTCTAATGCTGTGAAGAGACACCATGACCACAGCAACTCTTATAAAGGAAAATATTTAATTGGGTAGCTTACATTTTCAGAAGTTTAGTTCATTATCATGATGGTGGGAAATTGAAGTGTGCAGGCAGATATGGTGCTGGAGGGTTAGCAGAGAATTCTACATCTTGCATAGGCAACAGGAAGTAAACTGAGACACTGGGCAGTATTTTGAGAATATATAAGACCCTAAGCCTGCCTCCACAGTGACACACTTTCTCCAAGAAAACATACCTACTCTAACAAAGCCACACCTCCTAATAGTGCCACTCTCTATGAGATCATAGGGGCCAATTACATTCCAATTACAACAACATGCCTCCTCATAAGGTAGTAATACCATTGATGGTGACTAGAATAAAGAATATCTGAGTGATTAATATTGTCCATGCAGAATGGTTTATGAAAATTAATTAATTGAATCATCACAACCAAAGTAAGAGCATCATCTTCATTGTGGAGCTGAAGAAACTGAAACCGTAAATAACAGAGCTGAAATTCATAGTATTGTTTCAGCCTTCTCTGTCCATGAACACTGTGTGCAGTAATATGCTTAGTGGACATTAGAATGCTTTTCCTAATCATGCACCAGTTTTTCATTCCCCCACAAACTGAGTAAGAGATGGGTGGTCATTTATTTACATTAAGCAAGTGGTTGATAGCATTATTTCTTCCACTTAATTATGTCTCCTCAATGAAATGGAGTGAGGTGAGGAGAAAGACAGACCAAGGAAGTAGAAACATGTAATTCTTTTATGGGTCACAGTTTCTCAGAGAAGAGTAATTTCTACAAACCGTTTAGAACATGGGATTGTGTGAAATATGTATTGGTAAATGCTTGTACTCTTCTAACTGCCATTTATCTGCAGGAGACTGATACATAATTAGCAATGGGGAGGACAGTACTCATTACTGAGCACTATGCAGACATTGAGAACAGCATTCTTGTCTTTCTAAAATCTGATACCTCAGAGTTACTGGCTGAAAAGCAGAATGAACATCTTGTTTAACATCACACTATCAGCAGCTGGTGAAACATGCCTCCAATATGAAGCATGCCTCTTTGTATAGCTCTGTTTCTCCTGTCTGCTCTTGAGGGGACGATGCTGCTGCTGAGAGGAAAGGCAGAAGACTGAATTCCCAGTACATTAAACAATGCTTAAATGTAAGATTCAACTCTAACCCAAACCACAACACTTCAGTGTCATTAATCATCCACAATATCATATAATAAAATATTATTAAAATATGAATTGTACTTTTCCAAAAGCGTATGAAAATTGGTCATGTAGATTTAATTTCAGTATATTGAGTCTTTATATCCCTGAGAACCTATTGCATACAGCGTCTAAAGGTTGACTCATGTACCTGAACAGTCACTGACTTGATATAAGGAGGTTAAGAAAGGTACCACAGCTTCTCCTAACAGCTATTTTTCATTTTCCAGGGACATGATGACTCCTTCAAAATAATTCCCATGCCTCAAATATCCGAATGCTTATTATTACTTAAATAGGGGGACACAAAACAGTTCAGCCACACTGCACTGAGGCAGACTTATATCCCACTGAGAGCACCAGTTGTTCAAGTGGTAGGCTGAACAGCAGGAACTCTTAAAGGATCTGTGTCTTATACAGAGTCCCTGGGACTACCTGAGTTGCTAGGAAATATGTCCATAACTTTTTTGGGTTTTCTCAGGATTAGGCTGCAAATATAGTCAGACTTCTTTTGGACCACCAGCTCCCAAATAATGACACAAAGATTTATTATTATTATTATTATGAAAGCCTTGACCTTAGCTTCTGCTTATTCCCAACTTGCTCTTATAACTTAAATTAATCCATTAAAATTAATCTACATTTTGCAGTGTGAAGCAATAGCGCTCCTCTTGCCAGTGATTCTCTCACTCCACACACCTTCCCAGAGTTTCTATCCTCTTCTGCTGAGTCATTGGCCATTCAGCTCTTCATTAAGCCAATCGGACAGTGTCTTAGACAGGCAAGGAAGGACAGATACACGTCTTTACACAGTGAGATCAAATACCCCACAACTGTATATCTCACACTTGGTACTAGGTTTTTTGTTTCTTTCACTGAAACTGGAGCTATGTGCTTTGACTATATTTGCTGGTAAGCAGGCCCCCAACATCTTCCTGCCTCCGTCCCCTATCACTGTGGTTATAGGTATTCATCAGCGTAGTTGGCTTGTATGTGGATGCTAGGGATCTGAATTCAGGTCCTCGTGACTGCAAAGCAAGCAATTTAGACACAGAGCCATCTCCCCAGACCAAAAGATATCTCCTAATATCAGTGTGATAAGGTAGAATAATTTCAGCACAAATGCAGTCTTGCAGAATCATGACTACAATTAGTTAGGTTTCATAGCGAAGACTCTTTGATCATTCTCTAACCAGTGTTAAATGGTAAGTTAGACAGCTGTGAGGGTCCCTCCAAGCATCAGAAGAAACAAACGAAGAGAGGTAGAAAGGAAAACTCAGTACAGCCCGACTTAGTGCTGGTTGACACTTCTGAAGTCTGATACCAGGTGTCAGGAGCTACCGAGTACCAGCCTCAGCACTCTCTCGGGGTTCAGGGCAGCATTTCTACAACAAGAGAACACAGCTTGGGAATGGGTCTGACTGATTTAGGCACCGTTTTCATGCACGTTTCTTTATTCCTTAGGGGAAGATGAGCACAAGGGCATCAGACATAAGGACAAAGCATCAGACATAAGGGGTGAGGCATAAGGGTAAAAGGGGCTAAAAAAGGTGAGGGTGTGAGGGAATAAGACTAAGGGCAAGGGTAAAAAAACGTAAGAACATAAGGGGTGATCTCCACAAAGTTATGAAAGGAAGTGATTTAGGTACCAAACTTTGAACTCTCCAAGAGAGGATAGATAGAGTACTTTCATCCAATTTGCCAATACAAATGGACTGGACACTGTGAATATGTCTCACTAGATAATCATTCTTACTGTACATAGTCTTACTGTGCTTGAGTTAAGACCTTTCCTTTTTTTTTTACATAAAAAAGGGGAAATGTGGGATAATCTTTTTGTATACTATGAAGATTCATCTATGTTTTATTTCATTTGCCTAAGGCACCTTCTGATTAGTTTAGTAAAGAGCTGAGCAGCCAATAGCTAGGCAGGAAAGGATAGGCTAGACTTCTGGGGAGAGATAGAAATCTGGGGGAAGAGCCTGAGAGGCAAAGACTTGTCAGAGGGACTTGGAGGATGTTGGGCATTCAGCACGGAGGATGCTTAATGAGCCATGTGGCCGAATGTAGATTAATATAAACAGGTTAGTTTAAGTTTTAAGAGTTATTTGAAAACAAGCCTAAGCTAAGACCATACTTTCAGACTTTATAAGAAGTATCTGTGTCATTATTTAGGAGCTAACAGTCCAAAGAAAGTCTGTTTACATTATACCCTATCAAGTTTTTGGATGGGTGGTGTATATCCCCAGAGATCGACCCAAATAATGTAGACTCTGGTCCTGGTTATCCACTAGAACTAGATAGCAAAATCTTATTGTGGAAGACAACACACACTTTGCTTACAAGGCATGGAGAAATTCAACTGACACTCACCGGGAAGCTGTCTCTTCTGCTTTCACGGTGCCACAAGGTATTTTGCAGGCTATACTGGAGAAAAGGCATCAGCAGTCTGACCCAGCTGTGAACTGTACAGACTACAGCAATGACTGATCTGGCAAGAGCTGTCTATTGACAAAATAGTGACTGGATGCAATGAAGGTACGCAGCTGATTTCTAGTTGTATTTAAGGCTTTCATCAACTGTGGAAACTCACGCATAGTACTGTATGCCTGGCCAAGAGCCGGTGGCTGGGTTGTCATAGACCCTGGAGAGAACTTATTACTGTTATTTTGCTAAAGAGACATAGTATCAAACTGTCTTCTAAATATTTACTTTATATCCATAGTGCAGCATGCTCCTTCTCAAAGGAGCTACATTTTCCAGTCAGGATGACTTAAAGCAAAGACTCAAGATTGGTTAACGTACAGAGAATATGAGGCTGTGGGATTCTCATCCCTAAATGGGACAGATAATCACAACTCTAATCCCTAGGCTTGGGGAACACCGTGCAAAAAGTGGTAGACAGATTTTAAAAGCCAGAGTTTGTGGATGACTGCTGCAAATTAATGTCTTCTGGACATTGCACTCGTGACCTCACAGCAGTGGTGGGGGACTGTATAAGAGCTAAACCAGCCAGAATTCCACATCGGAGAGAAAGGATGTCATAAGGTTCCAGCCTTGAATGAGGAGCTCTTAGCAGTTGGTGGTTACTGGGGAGAGAGACAATTGTTTTTTTCAGTGGTATAATTCAGAGCAGGTCACCCAGGATGGTGTCTCACACCCATGAACTTATGGGCAGCAGGAATTAAGCTCAGTGAAATATTGGAGGGAGGGAAGAAGAAGGAAGGCATGGAGAGAGATAGAGATAGAGAGAGAGAGAGAGAGAGAGAGAGAGAGAGAGAGAGAGAGAGCATGCCTTGGGGGTTATTTTTTTT